>JAEQBH010004143.1:0-215158 GCA_016808115.1 Tetrastigma voinierianum | reverse complement strand
TGAAAATACAAGAATGCCTAAAACATTACTCTACACAAGGGACAAGGTGGTAATACACCAAAACGTAGTCGTTTAGGAACAAATACACAAAATTAACAGGGGCAGGAATTTCGCTACAGTGAATTTCGCTAGGATAGCGAAAATTTCGCTAGCCTAGCGAAATTTCGCTAGCCTAACGAAATTGCCACGTAGAGGCATTTGGGGTCCGAGAAATTCCTCGCTATCTACGCTAATTCTCGTTAGTTAGCCAATTTCGCTAGCCCAGTTTAAAAATATGAGAGATACGGTAAATTGGTTAATTCGCTAGGCACAGTTGAATTCTCGCTAGATAACAAATCTACAAATTTCAATAAATTTTCCACCCCTCGCTGTGACGCGAAAATTCGTAATCCCAAATAAATTCTCTCGCAATCATACGAATTTCCGGGTCGCCCTGCTTTGCTTCACCGCACTTTTCATACTTCTTCTTTACCAGATCCCCTTTTCATCACTTTGCCTTCATTTCTTCCTTGAATCTTGATATTTCTTTGATGCAATAAAATAGTTTCAATCTTCATGGTTCAAGACATATCTTGATATCGAACTCAAACTTAGTGGCCAAGGCATGCAAAACCTCGCAAAATAACTGGCTAAAAATAACCTCGCAATGGCATAAGTGATACTAAGTGGACCTGAACACCTCAATTGGATTAATTGATATGATTAGTGCGCAAAAAGTACTCAAAACCTATCTCGAATAAGGCTCAAAATAGCACTTTTTGGGCACTTGGGTGACAGGCGGGAATACGTTTGTCACCAAGAGGACTTCCACCATCAAGAGGAGTTGTAAGTTCGTGCCATTTCCAAAATAACAAATTTCTCCAAAGAATTTTTTTTTTTTCAAATTTATTACTATTTCTTACCTTTAATATTATGTTGAATAAAATAAACAGCTTTGTTCTTTCTCGATCAATTGACTTATGGTCATACGTACCGGAATATTAACAAGATAGAATTACATATGTACGCAACCATTGAAGATCCAGGACGTCGGGTCATTATCATAACCAGGCCTAATGATGACCATGATTTGTCCCTTAAAATCTCACAATAAGAGGGTGGGATATATTTACTGACTTGCCTAAACAAGTTTATTCATAAAAATGAACGAGGTCACTACATTTGATGTTATGTTTATGGAAACTATCTACCCTTGGTTTTATGGATTAAAAAACATGAACATGTTGTTGATGAAAATTGTGACGCCCCAAAACCTCGGGGGTCTGTTGACCAATCGTTAACCTGCGAAAAACTCGTGGATATCAGTGACCCTGCATTCACATCGTTGTGTCCTACTTTATCAAGATCCATATTTTCATTAAAATAGCAGTAGTCTCCTTTAACAGTGGAGCTCTACTCTAATATACAACCTCGTATACAAGATATCCAATGACCCATCCAAGGCCTCAATGTATAGCGATGACCACACAGGTCCATCCGTCCATATCCTCAATATACAACTATATCACAATAGTCCATAAGAGTTTATTAGCAAATATTCTTATACAAAAACATATAGTCTTGCACCTGGGATCCGCACTAATTACTCGCGACGCTTGAGTTACCGGCACCACCTTGATCTGTCGCTTCACCGAGACCCATTCTTCCATATTTAAGCTGAAAATATGATAATAATACACTTAAATACAGTCCGGAAGAGTTTGATCACGACCCTCTTACCATTATTACATACCCGACTATATTGGCAATAGTCCAAAAGAATTTAATTACAATTCTTTTATACAAAGATACATGCTAGAACTAGTTTGTCCTAAGCACTTTACAAAAAAGATTTTATCAAGGCCACATGTCGCCTTCGTAATCACCGCCTCGTCCCAGTGTCGCCCACTGCACCCGCACTGAAGGTCCTACGATAGGGTGAGCAATGCCCAGTAAGGATAACTCCTACAAGGGCTACTCCCCACCTAAGTGCACGTGCAATGTGATTTCACACATTCAAGTAAAAATATACACATTCCTACTCAAATGTCTACATACCATGGATGAGAATGTGACTCACCCTGTCCCATCTCCCGAGTCCTCACCGACTCACTCACACATGCATATGCCAAGTGTGAAAACCGCCATTTATGTTCCATCAATGACCATTTTTCCAAAACAAAAGCTTTTTGTTTTATAAGTCAAAATCCATTGGACAATCTCTTATATCAACTTGTTTTTACCAAGTTCCGTGTGTTTTTGTGGGTAGCGAATTTCTGAGGTCTCACCGTAAGGTTCGCATACCTTCCGACACTTTTGCGAACTTTCATCACTGGATACATATGTCTAACCAAGAATACCAGGTTTTTCACCTGAGGGGGTATCTATCTCTTCTTCCTATACCGAACACACGTATTTTTCATTTCATTTTTCTTTTAAACGACCGTGAGACTCATTTTGGACGTTGCCCCATTTTACTGAGCTCACCATCGAACACCAAACACAGTGTCGATCTACCATGTACTCATGACATACCATCGGCACCTCAAACACGGTGAAAGAAGCCTTACCATGCACTCACACTCCATGTCATGCTTATGTCCCGTGCATAAATGCAATGCACGTTGCATGTATCTCATGCCATGCATAATGAATGTCGTGCAAATAACACAAATCATGAGCGCCGTGCCAAGTATCATGGATAATCATATTTAATACATATAATTTACATCCATTCAATTCAATATGCTTATCACACATATTTCAACATTCACATTCAACATGTCATTCTATGATCAAGTAATGACAAACACAAGCAAGCCATGTAATGGCCATTGCACATAACAATTCATCTCATGTCAACATATTAGAGCACACACATTGACACCCAAACACGTCACTCTTAATCAAGCAATGACACTTGATCCTCAAGACCAGTTGTAGCATAGGGGTGCCCACAAAACATTCCACACAACAAGCCATCATAGCTCATTAATAGTTCCTCGAACTTGCCCGAAACTAGTCCCCTAACAAATTCTGTAAAACTGGACACAATCCAATAAATGTACTCTAAGTCAGAAAATCCTCGAAAATGGATCTATAACTCTGAGTTATGTAGGTTCGATTCGGGGTGATTCAAAAGCCTAACATCAAAGTTCCTCATATAGAGCTACAATTTCTTGAAGGATACTAGTCCAAATTCTCACTTTTACCCAACCGAAAAATCAGTCCCAAAAAATTTGATAATAGGTTCGGCCAAAACAGGCAGCCCTCCGTGGCATCCTTAAAATGCACCATTACTTGGGTTATAAATGTCCAATTTAGGTGATTCAAAATCCTAATATCAAGTTCTCAGATAGGGCTACAATTTACTTAAGGGATACTAGTCCAAATTCTCCTTTTTTCTAACCAAAAATCAACCATAACAACTAGACATCATATAAGGTCAAAACAAGGCATTATTCCCATAACCCATTTTTTTGCCAAACAGCCCCTTAGGGCAAAAATGGCCAAAAAGCCCCTTAGGGCATTAAAACTCAACCAAACAGCCCATAAAATGGAAAATAAACCAAAGTAGGAAGAATCTCTACCTCTTTGAGCATAGAAGAAACTCTAGGAAGTCCTGTGGACACTTCCTAAACCCGAAACTTTGATTTCCCCAAACTCCCGGCTAAGAATTCTCACGAAAATCTTGTGTTTTCAGACTACGCGTAGTTTCCTGCCGAGTATATGAACTTTTGTTCTTGGCTCATTCGACCTGACGATCGAACTCCGTAGATCGAAGAAAGAATTAGGATTTTTTTTTTTCTTTTTCTTTTTTTTTTCTCTCCCTCTCTCTCTCTGGTGACCAGACCAGAAATATGGTGTTTTCTGCCCACAAAATCATATTTTTAACCCCTTTTGTCTAACTCACTTAAGTTGGACATATGGTCCATGTCGCGGCCACGTGTCCACGACTCCGTCCGGGGTCTATCAACTCAAACAATTTATTTTTGTCTTGTTTTAAATTCAACTTATTTTAAAGCCAAATTTAACTCGGGAAGTTATTTCCCAACCCCTGGGATTCTCATAAAATCTCACCCCGTGAGTCACTTCACGCCTGCTACTCCAAAACGTGAAAAATCGACTATCCTAATTCGAATCGAAAACTCGACTAGGTAGCTAGGATTTCGCGGAGACCTCTCTAATCTGAAGTCCGTTTCATCATCCGAGATCTAGAATTTTTCAGGTTTTCAACTTATACTACACAACAAATTACCTTTTTGTCATTTTAAAAAAGATTGCATTTTTCCCAGGTTTTACAAAAATAAGTCCTTCACCAAACATTTCTTGCAAATCTTACTGCAAGTTAAATTGTCTACTTTGATTAAGCATATATTATTAATGATTTTTGTTGTATATGTTTAATAATTAATGATATTACATATTGTTTTTGACAAAGATGCATTTAGGGGGTTACCTAAAAATTCTCAATATTCAGTCCCAAAATCTTGGGACTAAATCACACAGCCTATCACGACCGCGAATACAACCTATGTAATTATATGGCTTTTAGACTAAAAATATTTCAAGTAGGAAAATTCTCTACCTCGTGGAGTTTGACGAAACTTCAAGATTTTGGTACCCACGCGTAGCCCTCGTTGTGTGGATCGACTTTACTTCTCGCTCCGACGAAAACCGATGGCCCGATTTCTATAGATCTTATAGAGAAGCGAAACCCCCTTTCTTTTTTTTTCTCTCTCTTCTGTTCGATTTCCTCCTCTCTCCCCCTTTTTTAGCCTTTTTCTTTTCCCTTCATTATTATCTACTAAATTTGATCCCATCATCTTTTCTTTTTTTTATTATTATTTTTTTTTTATTTTCTTATTTTCTTGTCTCTTTCTTTTCTATTTCTCCTTTTGATTTTTTTTCCTCAACCGAATTTATCAAAGTGGGAGAAACTTCCCCCCACTTTCCTGTTAGCCACTTATCATCTTCATGTATTTTCTTGATTTTTCTTTATTTTTTTTCTTTCTTCTTTATTACATCATTCAACACATGGCTCAATGTGAGCCATTTATTCTAAGTGCACCACATGGCTCATGTCATGTGTCACTTCCCCTAGGTACCATGCTAGACACACGGCCACGCCACGTTGGCCACCCGACACCCGACGCTTCAAAACGCTGAATTCGACTCTCGTAATCCGAATGAGATTCGACATAACTAAATTTTATGGCACAAATTCAACTAAGTCCGGCTTCATCATCCGATATCTAGAAAATTTTCGGTTTTCAACCAAAATTACCATTTTACCATTTTTCAAAAAAATTAAATTTTTTCCGGATTTTACAAATTTATTACGTTGTAACTAATGTGATGTGTTTTCTGTAAAAAAAAAAACTTATCAATACAAAGATAGAATAATTTAAAAATATGCAAGTTTTCAAATAATTTTATTTATAACTCATTTTCTTTTGGATTTTCTTTCAAGTTTTCAAGTTTTTAACATTTTTTTTTCTTTCCTTAATACACTACTTTCTAGTAACCAAACATGACCTAAGTGAATCAAAATTATGTTTGCTTAATATATATTAGAATTATCACTATTTCAATTTGATTCTTCTTAATATTTGAAATCATAATTGTATTATGATTTCAAATATTATTATTATAATTAGATTTTTATAATTGTTCCTGCATAACATTCAATTTTAAAAAAAATCGAAGACATGATATGATTACTTGTCTCCCATATTGCAGCCTTTTTGTATGAAAAAAACTTACTCTAAGCTCTAGCTGGCACTGAAAATAACTTTTTTTTTTTTATTAAATTATTTTAGTACTTGAAAAAGAAAACAAAAAATTGGTTGATACCCTAATTAAGCTGATATGTTCACCACAGATTGTATAGATCATTTCAACCTTCATGCTATACTAGCATAAAAGCATCACAAAAAGAGTAGAATTACAAGCATTCCAACTTTGGGTCCCTTTATATAACAGATAAAATTTATTACTAATTTATTGGAACGTTCAGCAAAGTTCATCCAACAGAGGCACTCATCAAACATAAGCATAGGATGGGAAAGATTGTATCAATCCCACTGCACCTCAACGATCTCGAGTCCCCTATCCATAGAGGTCTTCACAGCATCCAGCACCAGCTGAGTCTTCCTACTGAGAATTGGCCACTTCTGTTCAGGTTTTGAACCATTTCTTTTAATGTCTGCTACCAAACCGGAGAACTCTTTCACCATGAGAGCATCCTGAGGAAGATCTGTCGTGACGACATGCTCACTTGGTACTTGTTTCCACGCGGTTACGAGGTCATTGAACCAAGACTCTATACCAGCAGTAAATGTAGCAGTGTCCTCCTTATAAGGAATAACAAAGTCATTAACCTGCAGAGTTCCCTTTGTTCCAACAGCAGTTATAGTCATCAAGCCAGCCTGGCTTCGGGCGGCTAAATTGGTCACTACTTCCCGTCTTCCCATAACAGAGAAGCCCCGGTTGCTGTAATTACCCCCCTGCTTTATTGAAAACAGTCCGTGCGTGCTTTCACTGATTTAGGCAGTTCTCGTAGTCACAAGGGAAACAGGATTGCCCTGATGCAGTACCACCCGTATCACCAAGAGCGCCAAGGGCATCAAGGTCCCGCTAGAACTAATGTCATTCTCAAGAAAAATCAGAACCCAAGAAAAATGAAAAGCAGGCTTGCACCTGTAGGACAAGGGAAATCAGTCTTTCTTTATTAGATATTCTTCCTTAAACAGAGATTATGTAGTGTAGGCAAGATAATAAGGACATGGAAAGGAAAGGGAAAGTATGTAACATCCCTATGTACCCCAGCTCTTAAATGTCAATTTCATCAATAGCCAAAAAGACCACACATTTCCAAAGCAAAGTCAAAGTTCATGTTTCAATCGTATCACATTGCAAATTATAAAGACCAGGCCAACCTCATCCAAGCAAGAGGAATTCAAAAACAATTTGATTTCCACTTGGAATGCCAGGCATTCTTTACGAAATATGGCAAGATTTATTGGTTGCTTGCCATGATGGAGGAGGGTATTCATTCGAGTGGTTGAGTTTGAGCAAGATGTCAATAAAATTACCATGGAAATAATTAGTCCAAAAAGTATGACTAAATACACACCTTATGATGAGAATCAAAGAACAAATGATCCACTTCAATTGCAGATTGGGCCAATCACAAGAGCAAGGACCCAAAAGCTTCAAGAGGCTTTCAATGGGCTTATGAAGGAGTTTATTTAGGCTAACCCTGATGAGAACGTGGGTTAAATCAAAGTACAAAGGATACGTTTCAAATGTCAATTGAGCCAATCACAAGAGCAAAGGCCAAAAAGCTTCAAGATGCATTAAATGGGCTTGTGAATGAGTTTATTTGTGCCAACCCAGCCTTTAAAGAAAAGCCCAAGTCAAATCAAGCCTTTGAAGGAATTAGAGCCAACAAAGAAGTTCAAAAGTCCATAAATATTATCATGGCTATTGATGGAAATAATTCATATGATTTTGGCCATTTAAAGGACCAGAAAATAAAAAAATTCTTGCTCTATATTGGCTCCATAGTTCATGCACAATCAAAGACCCATTTTGAAGAGTTTCAGCATTGCAAGTTGTATGGTCAAACTTGCTAATTCTTGTGCAAGTCTTTAGTTGTCCAATTAGTCTATTATGATCAAAATATCAATGATAGGTGTCCAATAAAGAAAAGAATAAATTATCTTCACGTTGCTTTGGTAGTTTTCCATTTTCAGTTTTGGTAATTTGTGTATCAAGGCTGAATTTTAACAACTTTTCCTTTCTTTCTTAGTCAATAAGGACGTCATAAGCTCTATAAAAGAGCCCCTTGATGTATTTCTTAAGAAGACATTGATGAATAAAAATTCTTTTGTGAGGTTTTCTTCACTTTATGGTTCTTTTGAGAACTTTGAAGCCTATCAACAAAGCACTCTTTATAGTGTCTAAACTTCTACGACTCTGCCCTTCATAAACAAGGGATGGGGTTACTTTCCTTTGTTCTTACGGCTTTTGATTCCATATAACCAAGGGGGAAGAGACGCATCATCTTTGTTTACAAATCGATTCAATATGAGTAGTCATGTATCGGCTATCAGGCTCTAGATCATGTTTGAAGATCCTTAGAGAACCCATTGGGAAATATCGACTGGTCTCTACACAGCAACCCATAAATGTAGGTTTGCACTCATTTTGGTATCAAAGCTTCGCTTTCAAACATCGATTCAATATTGATCTTAATTGTGTTTTGGCCATTTCATTGAGTGCAAAAAAAAAAAAAACAATAAAAAAGGAAATCATCAAAAAAAAAAAAAAAAAAAGAAGACAATGTATTCTTCCTTTGCAGCTTTTTTGTCCCCTTTGTAATATCTAGAGCATTGTTTGGATTCCTATTCGGGTTGATCTTTGATCTAGCTTTGTTAGTTCAAATAAGAACCAAAAAAAGTGAAGTTCAAGAGTGGAAAAAGATGAGTGATTTTCATTACAGGATCAGATTGAACAAAATGAAGAGGTGTTGAGATGAGTATTTCCTCAAACTCAAAGACAAGAGAGGCGTGTTCCGACAGCCTTGAATCGTAAAGAATTTAAGAATGAATTGGAAGATGAAGATGAATATCCGATAGAAGGAGAGGTGTTGGTGACAAGGCGTGTTTTGAGTGCCCAAGTGAAGAAGGATGACATTGAGAAACATGGGAACATTTTCCTTACTCGCTGCCATGTTAATAATAAGGTTTGTAGCTTGATTATTGATGGTGGGAGTTGTGCTAATATTGCTAGTGCTTTGTTAGTTGAGAAGTTACAATTACCAACATTTAAACATCCTAAGCTATATAAGTTGCAGTAGTTGAATGATAGTGTGGAAGTGAAGGTGCAAAAGCAAGTGTTTGTGTCATTTTCAATTGGAAAGTATCATGATGAGGTTCTTTGTGATGTTGTCCTTATGTATGCTTCTCACATCTTATTGGGCAGGCCTTGGAAATTTGATTGGAGAGCCATCCATGACGGTTTCAAGTATCGTTTCAATTTCATGAAGGATAAGAAGCTTGTAACTCTTGTATGAAGATCACGAGAGGTTAAAACAAAAGTGTGATTCAAAAAAATAATGAGAAAGAAAATGAAAGAAAAGAAAAAGAGGAAGCAAAACAGGAGAGAAAAGAAATTGAGAGAAGGCTAGAGAGTGAGAAAAGAAAAAAGAGTGAAAGAAAAAATGATCTGAAAGTGAACAAAGAAGAAGGAGAGGAGACAAAAAGAAAAGGAAGTTTCTATGCAAAAAAGAGTGTGATCAAGAATGTTTTTTATACTAAAAAAAACCTATGTTTGTACCTTTGTACAAAGAGACGCTTTTGAATGTTAACGATCTTGATTCATCTTTGCCTAGTGTTGTTTATTCTTTGTTATAGGGAGTTCGAGGATGTATTCCCTGGGTATGGTCCTAGTGGCTTGCCACCCGAAGAGAAAAGGAGTTTCAATGCCAAGTAGAGAATTCGGTCATACCATTGTTACTGTGGCATTGCAGCATTCGAAGATGGTTTATAAAGAGATGCATATTTTATTTCGCAAGTTCAATTATCAATGATTTATGTTTATTATCTGGCTGACAATCTTTCGAGGAAGGGCGGATTGATGAGAATCAAATAACAAAGGATCCACTTCAATTGCCAATTTAGCCAATCACAAGAGCAAGGCCCCAAAAGCCTCAAGAGACTTTCAATGGGCCTGCGAATGAGTTTATTTGGGCCAACCCTGATGAGAACGTGGACCAAAATCAAACCACAAAGGATTCGCTTCAAATGCCAATTAGGCCAATCACAAGATCAAGGGTCAAAAAGCTTCAAAAGGCATTAAATGGACTTGTGAATGAGTTTATTTGGGCCAACCCATCCTTTAAAAAAGAGCCAAAGTCAAATCTAGCCTTTGAAGGAATCTTCCAGCTACCATGAAGTTCAAAAGTCAATAACATATCATGGTTGTTGATGGAAATAATCCACACGATTTTGGCAATTAAAAGGACCAGAAAATCAAAGAAAATACGTGCTCTATATTGGCTCCATAATTCATTCACAATCAAAAACTTATTTTGGAGAGTTTCAGCATTGCAAATTGTATTGTCAAACTTGTCAATTCTTGTGCAAGTCATTAGTTGTCTAATTAGTCTATTATGGTCAAATTATCAAGGATAGGCATCCAATAAGGAAAAAAATAAATTATCTTCATATTGCTTTGGTAGTTTTCCATTTTCAGTTTTGGTAATTTGTGTATCAAGGCTGAATTTTAGCAATTTTTCCTTTTTTTTCTTAGTCAATAAGGATGTCCTAAGCTCTATATAAGAGCCCCTTGATGTACTTGTTAAGAAGACATTGATGAATACAAATTTTTTTGTAAGGTTTCCTTCACTTTATAGTTCTTGTGAGAACTTTAGAACCTATCAAGGTTAATTCCTTATAGTGTTCAAACTTCTGGCTCTTGGTTCTTCTATAATCAAGGGGACGGTTACTTCCTTACGGTGTTTTTGTTCCATATAACCAATATGGGATGAAGAAGCAACATATCATATGTACCTTGGATTCTAATATAGTCGAAGGGGATTCGGGCCACTGTTCTAGATCATGTTTGAAGATCCTTTGAATAATCCGTAACAATTGGTAGATCTCAAAGCAAAACGCAGTGGGATTCGCATCACCTTCACCTTGTATAGAACATTACATCATGAAAATGAAAGAATGGGGAAAACTAGACATGTTGTCATTGCCCTGCTTCCCTTCTTGAGAAAGAATATCAAAACTAAATGTAGAATGAAGATGATAGCATGAACTTTAGCTAACCTGCCTAATATCCAAAAGGTATAGGATTGCAAAAGAAAACCCTTCATAAACAAGATAACAAGGGTTAATTGGGGGGTTATTTAGGATATTTTTGAAAGAAAAATATTATAATCTACATGGGGCGTGTTGCTCAACTACTAGCAATTTGGTAGCCAATGTTAGTATTCTTTAGCAAGTAGTTACTATAGTGCAGCAGTTATTGCTCAACCCTTAGTGTAGCAAACAGATTTGCCCTCGATGCGCATTCACTAGTATCAAGGTCCGCTAATATGAATGTCATTCTCGCTGTGCAAATCAGAATCAGCCAAAAATGAAAAGCATGCTTACACCGGGACAAGGAGAGGTGACTGTTTAGAAGATATTCTTCTCCAAACAGCCATTATGTAATAGACAAGACAATGAGGACATGGAAAGGAGAGGCAAAGTATGTATCCAATGTACCTAGCTCTCAAATGTCAATTTCGTCAATAAAGTATGTATCCAATGTACCTAGCTCTCAAGTGTCAATTTCGTCAATAGCCAACAAGATCACACATTTACAAGGTAAAGTCAAAGTTCATGTTTCTATCTCATCACATGGCAAACTAAAAAGACAAACCTCATCCAAGCAAGCAGAATAACAAAAATGATTTTCTAATTGGAATTCCTGGTATTCTTTATAAGATACGTTTGATGATGAAGGGTATTCGTTTGGGCAGAGGGGCCCTTGAGTTTGAGCAAGATGTCAACAAAAACACCATGATAACAATAACGAATCCAAAAAGTATGATTAAATATACAATCTTTCTCTTAGATATTGAAGAGTGCATCATAGAACTGAAAAGGGAGGAAAACTAAACTGGGATATGAAAAACCAAAGAAATAATGGGAAACTCGTGTCATTTCCCTGCTTCCTTTCTTGAGAAACAACATCAAAACCAAATGCAGAATGAAAATGATAGCATGAACTCTAGCTAGCCTTCCTAATCACAGAAAGGTGCAAGATTGCAAAAGAAAATCCCTGATAATTTAATGCAAAACAACATGACAAGAAGGGGAAATTGGGAGTATTAGGGAGATTTTTCAATGAAAATCTTATAATCTACATGGGAGTTTACTTTCTTCAACTATTAGCAATTTGGTAGCCAATGTTAGCATTCTTCAGTAAGAAGTTACCATGGCAAGTGACTGCAGCGATAATGCTCAATTTAGTGTAAGAAATGTTTTCTACAGTAGGTTTAGTGTAGGATTTTGGCTCATAGAGAAGGACAATGAGAAATGTATTTTCTCAGAATTCCACCTCTTAAGTTTAGCAACAAAAAGGGCATAACGCCTTCCATCTGATTGCACACTACTCCTTAGTCTTGGGTCAATGAATGAATTTCCATCTCAATAGTGAAAGCTGCTAAGAAATGTTGGGCTGTTCCCATCCCCATCTCTAAACCCTAAAAGTGGTTAATCACTAGAGCTTCTTGATGATCCCGAATGTTAAACAACTCTGGAGACAACAATCCTTGATCATTCCCCAATCCCCACTATCCAACTCACAAAACTAAAAAATTCTTACTATTGAGCACCATCCACACAATGCTTCATCAATTGTTATCAACTATCCGCAATCATTCGGTAATTATTTTCAAGAATAATTTTGAAAGTATTTTTTTCCAATAAGTTTAAAAAACAACAGGTTAATGTTTTGTAAAACAAAAGTTTATTCCCTCAGGCCACCGGAGGTTTTAATAGGCTGTTTACTTTCTGGGCCCGTGGAAATAAGTGGAGGTAGACTAAAACAAGTAAAAATCAAAAATCAAATCAAACAGGATTGAAAAGGTTTTAAGCCTATTTTACGAATTGCTCTTTATTCATCTTGTTACAATAGAAGTGTACGTCAGGTAGACTAAAACAAGTAAAATCAAAAATAAAAATACAAAAAAAAAAAAAAAAAAAAACAAATTGAAAGAATAAATAAGAACCATAAATAAACTAATCATGTCTTTCACTCTTAGATTTTTGGTACACCAAAGCTTTCCCTATTATCATTCTATTAAAAACTTAATTTTAAAAAAAAAATTGTTGCCCTTTTCTTCAATAATTCACAAAAAGTCACATACCGATTTGAGTCGTCCAAAACGCTGCGGATCAGAGAGCAACTCCCTCATCTTAGCCGTCCGAGGGTGGTGCATCCACATCGTACCGTCCATAAACTGCACTCCATTGGTTTCGCACGCCTCCAAAATCCGATCAAACTCCGGCACATTCAGAGCCACAGGCTTCTCCAGAAGTAAATGCTTCTTCTTCTCCGCCGCCAGCACCGCCCACTTCAAGTGCAAGCTCGTCGGCAGCGGCACGTAAACGGCGTCCACGTCGGGGTCGTCCAGCACCGCCTCGTAGCTGCCGTAAACCTTCGCCGACGGCGGGAATCCGTTGGCGGCCGCGAATCTCTCGGCCTTCTCCAGCGAGCGGCTGCCGACGGCGTAAAGCGTGGCATTAGGAGCAAGAGTTATCGATCTCGAGACCTTCCGGGCTATGTCGGCGCAGCCCAGAATCCCGAACCGGATCATCGTTTCGGCCATGTCTAATGAGGATGGGATAGAGCGTAGAGGTTACTGACGGTATCCGGGGTGTAATCAAAGAAAGCAGTTTTGTCGGCTTCTGGGTAAGGTTAGAAGGTAATAATTGCAGTACTTGTTTTTTAATGGAAACAAATACCGTCAATCTTGAAAAAGATGTTTTTATTTTGATTTTTATATTTATTCCTTGCCAGCTCGGACCTCTATATGCTCTTTGGCCATGTTTGGTAAAGAGGGGGATTAAACTAATTTTTGGATAAAATTAACAAGCTACAAATGCTTAAGCATACTCGGATCGACTAAACTCGGACAAAATTATAAAGATGAGTTATTTTTGTTCGATTTTTAACCCCCAAATCATGTATTCTACTGACTAAACCTGACAAAATATTTGAGGCTTTTTACAAAAATAATTAACGTAACTAAAAATTTATTAACTAATATATTATCAAATAAACTAATAATAAATAAATACTGAAATAAAATAGCTTAATATATTATATATGATATAAAATATATTATAAAAATATAAATTTAACAATATATAAATTAGAATATATATTATCCCAAAATATATATTATGAATTTTTTATAAACTATTTATTAAAAACATTATAATAATGATTATTATGTATATTAAAGTATAAAATAAAATAATAAAAATTACTTTAAAATATAATCTAAGTGCTTATTATTATTATTTGTGATAATGATTCATATTACTTCATTCGTACTGCTTCTACTCCCGAAACCATTTTCTAACTTTCAGATTTTCGTGAAAATCTCGTCCCCTGATTCACCGACACAACTAATCACCCGTAAATCGAAAATTCCGGGCCATCCCATAATTCACGAACTTTCTGCGCCACTAGATTCGCGACGAATTTAATCTGGCCATACTGCTTCATCATCCGAGATCTAGAATTTTCTGCGCTTTCTCTCGAACCCTATAAATTTATTATTTTTATTAACATTTTGTCATTTTTGAAAATTTCTAATTTTTTTCTGGTTTTACATAAAGTGAATAATAACATTCGAACTCATATCTGATTCGGTAAAATAAACTCAAACCTATTAAAAACTGATTAAAATTAAATTTAAAATCTGCGTTATTAAGAATGAGGTCGATCGAATCCAAAAATAATCCGTCCCGCCATCCCTACTCACTACCTAACGTTAAAAACAAACAACTTAAATACTCAATGCTATTATACTATTCAAGATAACCAAAAAATTCCTATTCAAGACAAGTAAAAAACAAACACCACCTTAATCCTAAGTACCAAACGGGATAAAAGTCCATAATTTTGTCTAGATCAGACTCAAAACATGTACACAAGATAAATTCCTTGGCTCCCACCCGGTCCGACCGTATTGGCCCCAAACCGTAATACAAAATTAATCCCCGCTTAATCCTCGCGTACTGCTCACGCCTTACGCCTTATGTAAAAAAAAAAAAAAAAAAAAAAAAAAAAAAAAAATATATATATATATATATATATATATATATATATATATATATATATAGCATATATATATATATATATATATATATATATATATATATCCTTTTATCCATGTTAGGGGGGAAAATTATTTTACAAAGTAATATAAATATAAGTTAAACATGACAAGTTTTCAACCATAATAAGAATATTCGGGATAATGTTTGACTATATAATCTATTAGAAGTGTGTATATAATTTTTTAGTCATATAATATAAATAATAGTCAAATTATGATATAAAGAATGTTAAATTAATCCTCTTATGTTGAATGAAATGATCTTGATTTTTATTTTCTTTCTTTTTATTTTTATATCAATGTTAATATATTTTATTTTGTGAATATGTTTAATAATAATTATAAAATATTTTTAAATTTTAAATACTTAAAAATGTTTGCTTCAATGTCATAATTCTCATTAGAAAATGTGTGCCAAAAAACTTGAGTTTTATATGATATTCCATGCATGTTTTAAACTTTATTTTTTGTTCAAATAACCCTTAAAGTTTTGGTTTTATAACCTATAAATTAGCTCCTACCCAATACTCTTAAAGTGATCAAAAGATGAATATCTTTCTTATTCCTCATCTTCTTCTTTCTCTTCTCTCTCTTTTCTTTCGGGCTGGAACCCCTACCCACCGACCACGTTTTTATTTTCTTTAACTCTTAATTTTTTTATTAAATTTTTTTAGTTTTCCAAATATATTTAATAAAAATTTAAATTTTATTTTTTGATATACAAAATAAATTATTTTTTATTTTAAATCTACTAAATAAAATTTTAAAATTTTAATTTTAATTTTAAATGCTGTGACTATTACCCTATTCATGAACCCAAGCCTGAGCGCTCTAATGGTTAATATGTCATTGTTTTAACAATAATGACTTTGTAGAAGCTCATTATTTGGGAGTTTAATAAATGTTTTGTGCTCATAAATTCATTGGTCTAGAGCTCAATTTGCTATTTTGGAAAAAGAAACAAAAAAGGCTTAGACGCATCGTAAAATTTGTCAAAGGGTAGTGGAACTCCTCACCCACCCAGTCACTCTCTTGTTTTTATGTAAATTGTTCTTGGAAGTTTCGGTGAAATAAACAATACTGATATTGATTATGACTTTTGATATATCAATGGGCTAGGACTTCCAGCCCAATCCTACAATTTGTGAGGCCATAACAGGCAAATCCATTAGGGTGCAATCAGCCTCAACTCGATTAAAAACTCAAACTCAAACTCATTCAACCTCGAATCAGCCTTATTTTGGGACGCCAAACTCCAACTCGAAAAATAATCTGGGATGGAGCCCGAACTCGACTGAGCAAAAGCCTTAAATCGCCTAAAATTTTTAATAAAATAAATTATACCCCAAATCGACCGAATAATAAAATAAGAAAAAACTCGATTAAACTCATTAACACCGGACCAGAGGACATTCGAATTCGACTTGATTAACTTTAAATCGAATGAATATTCTACTTAATCAAGTCGCCGCTCTCACACGAATAACTCGACCTGCTTATACCCCTGCTGACCTGGTAAGAAACGGGATGAAGGTGATTTCCCCAAAGCCACTATATTTCAGGAGGAAAGGCCTATATAGATCAAGAAGACTTTCTCCCATTTCTGTCTATATTCTGTGCCCTTACCCCTCCTCTGATTTGAGAGTAACATAAATAAAAATAATATCAATGTGAAAAATATCAATTTTAAATCTACTAAATAAGAGAGGAGGGAAGAGAGAATATAGTTGAGCGTGTCTCACTTGGGCGAGGTACCGCTACATCAATATTTAATAATCATTTTTAATATCACACCACTTTAACAATATCAATCATTGCTATTGCACTCAGATACGTAAGTAAACTATAAAAGCCTATTTGGACCACAATGAAGTTTAAAGTGCAAATGGGATATCGGGTAAAACATTGGGGTTTTTTTGCACCTTTTCCCCATAATTTATTGTGTCATCCTGTATTTTCTCTATTCTCTTTTTTAGTCTTTTTTCCATTAGCAAATAAATGTAATTTTTTTATCATTCTTAGCATAGAAGTAACCATTTACATCTTTTTTTTAATTATTTTATTTATCAATAAAATGGTTATTCCACACATATTTAGGTTTTTAATATTTTTTTTTGTAATTTTGTATTGCTTGCTACAACGTACATGGGCCACTATTGCCTTAAGACAATATTCTGGGTTTTTCTCTTCGCTTTGTTGTAAAGGCTGGCGATGATTCAAATAGTAAAGCATATTCAATCAGACAAAAACAATAAATCAAATCATGATTGTCAATAAATCAAATCATTGCCAATACGTCGTATATTGGGTTATGTATTTTAGTCATTATAGGATTATTAAATGTAGGTTTCGAGCTCACCATTTTTACATAACTCCAAATATTGCACTCATCCCCAAAGTTTTTAACCAATTCTTAATTATGAATGTCACTACAGCTCGGAACTATAAAATTATCTATTTAAAAACGCTTGTCTTTAAAATATTGTAATTAAAAGTGTTTCTTAAAAATGATTGTCAAAATAAGTTTTATTATATTACTATTTTTTTAAAAGAAAAATACTTTTAATTGTTTCAAACTAGCAATACATTGAAAATATTGAATTAGCGCTAAAAATCATAAATGATGAAACAATATTTAGGTTAATAATATAATGAAACTACCTCAAAATCTATATTCGGATATTATTATTATTATGACTAAAATACCTATGATTTCAGTTCTATAGCATATTAACGACTATTGATTTGATTTCTTATCTTTAATTATATATACTTTCTTGGTTTAAATCGCTTAAATACAAATAATAAATACACATGCATGAAGATGATAACAACCTCATGTTATATTAAGATGACATAATCTCCTGTTACACTAAGATGATAACAAATATATATGCACGAAGTTGACGATAATCTCACATATTAAGATGACGATTAAATCATAAAAAAATATATAAACTTAAATTTATATGAAATAATCATTTTATTAAAATATATATATATATATATATATATATATATATATAGTATATAGCATATATATATATATATATATATATATATATATATATATATATATATATATATATATATATATATATATGTATAAGGGATTTAAGGATAAGAAATAATAAAAAAATTCTTATGAAAGAAAAAGCTAAAGGACAAAAAAAGTCAAGAGAAAAAGAAGACAGGATTTAGAGAGTTCTATTAGGCGTTACTATTTTAGTTCATGCATTTATCATCATTGTCGCCATTATTATTACTAAAAAAAGATAGAAGAGCAAAAATGTCAGGCTTTAGGTGAAACGTGGAAGAAGACAAAAAAAAAAAAACTCATCCCTGTTGTAAATCAAAAGAATTAGAGAGAAATAAGAAAGAGACAAAGAGAGCACTAAGAGAATTCACGATATCTATTTTATGTCGATAGGGCCTATTTATAGGCTTATAGTGAGAAGGCTGTAAGCCTTTTATATAAACATGACATAGCGAGTATGCCAAAAGTCTTTACACAATGAATGACATTGAAATTCGTGAGTCATTATAGGTCATTCAAACCCACAATATTTATAACACTCCCTCAATGACCATAATATCAAAGAACATGCCTCATTAAAACTCATAGGGAAACCCAAAGGGGGACAAAAGCCTAGCGACGAAAAAGAGCGACATGTACTATGAAAGTATAACTCCGCTCCTTCAGTCAAAACCCATTAAAAACTATGGGACAAAAACTCACAAAGCGAAAAAGAGTACAAGATAATGCGGAGCACTAACGCCCCGATGTTCAATATCTCAAAGGTAGATTCGAATTTCCTCATTCCAATTTGACGTGTAAATTTCTCAAGGTCGAGTTGTGTAATGCCTTAGTGAATAAATCAAGTGTGATTATCACTAGACCTGATTTGTTGTATATTAATCTCACCATTGTTTTGAAGCTCATGCGCAGCAACTTTGGAGAAATATGCTTGTTCGGTCTCCTTGATAACCGCTCGAAGTTAAAAAAATACAGCTTTTAATTATCTTCTTCATATAATAATATGTTGTTGTGTTTGAAATAGGAGAAAGACCACTAGAGTCACGAATATGTTGGAATCATGGATCTAGTCCACATGCACTTCGGGCTTGCCTCACGCAAAGGCTAATAACTCGACGATTGGAGGATATTGTCACCATGGTTTGCTTAACTGGATCTCCAAGAGACGGCGATTGCCACAAGTAAATACATATCCTGATTGCGGATCGAGCTTTATGGGGATCCGAAGGTATCCCGTGACAAGATAACCAAGTAATTCTGGTTTTGATACTTTAGAATAAAAGAGCCCCATATCACTTGTCCCACGAAGGTATCTCAACAAATATGACTCATTTGTTCCCAAAATTTTTTTACAAGTGAAGGTGTGTTGGGTAGAAAACAACCCTAATTAAAAACCTAAATAAGCCAACTGATGATTGTTAATTGTATTGGAATATGGGCTAACGAGGAGGAAAACCCGAATTGATCGAGATTTCGAGGATTGTAATCAAGTGTAACAAGCTTTTTGGTTTGTTATCCACTTCTCTCTCTCTAATTCCAAAGTGTTTGAATGATTACAAAATGATTTAAATTGTTGAAATGATTTATAAGAAAAAACATATTGATTTGTTTTAATTGATTTGAGGCAATTGATTGTGAAATTATTTACAAAATGAAAAATTGCATGAGTATTGAAAATGAATTGTTTGTATAAATGTACATACTATATTGTATTTTTCCATGAATGATTTGAATGCCCTTAATAGAATGTTAACCATAAATTCGAAAGCTGAAGATAGATTGATTGGTATACCAATAAGGGCCGTACTAGCGCATTACGAACGAACGTACGATGTGTCATCACTCCGATAATGAGCCCAGAGGACAATATCTAGAGAGTGTTCACGAATCACTTTTGTCAACCAGTTCTAGCGAGATCGTTACTATGTTATAAAACAAAAATGTTTTTTATACCGCCTCGCGTTCCAATGGGATCGCGGCCGGTGATTCGCACCTGCACCGAAAGTACAGGCTAAATTCGCTTAAGGGCAAAATGATAAGAATATTTGTGAAATACATGATTTGTGTTTCAATGATGCATTGGTGATACGAAAGTGCATATTTGAAATGATCAATGAATTGTAAATGAATGTATATGAAACGAATATATTATTGTATTCAGATTGGCCATTCAAAAAGATTCAAAAGCATGGTTTAGAAATGTGGCTGATTTGACTTAAATTGAAATGGAAGAGAGTAATTATATAGAACTACTAAGCTCGAAATGCTTACGCGTTGCTTTATCACGTTATGCAGAGCGAACATGTACGAAGATGTAGGATCATAAAGTGAATCAGAGTCATCGCCAAAGTCAAGCATGGAGGATAAAAGCCCATCACATGCATACATGAAATTATTCTACTCATTTTGTACAAAGTTAATTATTATGAAAATTGAACTCTGGACATGTTTTGTAAATATTTGGATATTGAAACTACAATGATGCCGCATTGTATTAAAGTAGGAATACAAATGCAATAAATGCCACATTGAATGAAAAAAGTTTTGCGATCAAATGATAATCTCTTATAAAGTGGTATTTATGTATATATATTTTCATTGACCAACCCCCTCTACCCTCGCCTAGCGATGAAGGCCGTGAGCGCTAAAACTATATTGGGACTCTTTACTTGCTTTTTTCGCATTGGTGGGTCCAAGTTCATAACCGAATCAAAATATCATATACAAAGATGGTTAAAATAAAACTACCAATCGTAAATTTCATTAAGCATAGCCACAATACATACGCCCTAAGTCCCATTTACATATACATATACAAAACCGTACATTTACATTTATATAATTAGAAGAAAACCTACAGTGATGGACCCTACAAGTGTGTTTCGCTCAGCCAGCACGTAAGACCACGAATGTCCTCCTCTGTCACTACACGGATTAAAACCCGTGCTAAGCTTATAGCTTAGTGGGAAACTTATGACTTATTGACACACCCCCACCCCCTACTATCTCCAGAGGGTGTGTCGGCCACCACGTAAATCCTGCCCATTACCTCTAACAACAAGAAAATCCCGCGGTCGGGCGACGCATTGCTTGCTTCAATCTCATATAATTTTTTTTTCTTTTCTAAACTTATGATTTTATAAAATTTCGGCAGCATAACAACTGCATATAGGACATGTCCCAAATCCTATATACATAATTTACACTATTTCAAATATGGCAACCAACAACATTCTTTCAAAAGAGCCTCAAGCTCCACACATTTTCACAAAACCACCTTATGTACATACATATATTCCTTTATACAAATTCAAAGTATTTCCTTACACAAAATAGTATTAATACAAAGACAAATACAAAAAGTCATGAGTAGAACTTTAAACTACTCCAAATAGCTCAAGGCGTGCCTCGTACCAAAGAAAAATAGTTTTTAAAACAGAAAATAATGAGCTAAACGAGCCTTCGCTGAGTGTATGCTTTATAAAAAAAGATTTTTTCTAAAATATCTCAAATGGTAAAACTTTTTACAAGATATTTTCCGTAAATCTTTGCTTGTTTTTGCTTAAAAAAGTTTCAAAACTTTTCATACTTGCTTTTGCCGCTTTTGCTTTGCTTTTCTTTTACCTTGCTTTAAAAGTTTCCAAAAACTTTTCATAAACTCCTTTGCTTTAAAAGTTTATAAAACTTTTCATAATTTCTCATTGGCTAAGCTTCTTAAAACTTTTCTCAAATTCTTGCTTTAAAAGTTTCCAAAACTTTATAAACACGGGAGCCTGGCTCAACCGCTGTTTTAAAAATCAAAACGGAGCTCGGGCTCAACCGCTTGTTTAAAAATCACCATGGGAGCCCCGCTCAACCGATCGCTTTGAAATCAAAACGGAGCCCCCGGGCTCGACCGCTTCTTAAAACAAACACGCACCGAGCCCGTGTCAACCGCGGCACCAAAGTTTGATTTTCACCGTATAAACATGCCGATAAATCATCAACCATTGGAGGCCTTACTTGCTCGGTCAGACCTAGTGAACACTGAGCCCTGGCATCGACCGTGCCGATGGCCTGACCGGGGTCCGCCACCTAGGTGGAAGGGTCTCGCACACTTCACTCCACCTTTCCCAGAATATGGTGGAATTGACCTCGGGTCGCCATCACCATAATTTAGCGTTTTAACGCGCTAACCCTATATACTCCCGTACGCAAGCACCTGCCTCTTTAAATGCCATGATGCATGACCTGTGCTTGCCTACCAGGGCAAAACTAAATGCACGTATGATATGCACACCACTGCCAAGACATACGGAATACCTCTGACCGGTATGCTTGCTTAAGAACTAGGGATTTTAGTTAGGCCTGTTTTCGAAAATATTCTCTTTTTGCTTGCTTGCTTGCTTTCTTGCTTGAACATGGTTTAATAATTCAAAACCATTGTTTGTTTTCAATATGGTTTGATAATCAAACCATTTGCTTGCTTGCTAAACTCATTGCTCGCTTTTCAATTATGGTTTAAATCAAAATCATTTGCTTGTTTTTCAATTATGGTTTAAATCAAAACCATTTGCTTGCTTTTCAATTATGGTTTACCATCAAAACCATTAAATACCAATGTAAAACAGTTTATAATATAATACACTAGTATTTGAAAAATAGGTTTAGAACACTCACCTTTTGTTTACCAAAAATTGAGCACAACTCCACCACTTTCCCGCCTTTGCTTTTAGCCTACGCACTCAACGAATACGACAACGTACACGCCTCGCGAATAGCGTAGAAACTTAACGATTTCACACGCAAGTCACTTTAGGTCACACATTCATATAAAGCCAAATTCATCAATTTCTTATCTTTGAGCACTAAAAGTCTCCTAACAAAAAAACCACTCATTTTGGTAAACCTTTTTCCAACTATACTCTCTGGACTTTATTACCCAAAAATTATTCAAACGGTCTTCAAAAATTATGAAACTCTCCAGATCAGTCATTTATATATCCAATGACATCTCTTTAAATTTTCAATTTTCAATTCCTTCTCTAAGGCCCTCAACCACATAACACAAGTTACGTAGTGCTTATGTTTTTTGATGCCAAATTGGCGTTTCACCGAATCACCTACTGTTATCCTTGATTTATGGGGTCTTAACTCCATAAATTGAAAATTTTTTCTTCACTCATTTGAATCTATGGTTATAAGGTTTATTCTCCAATTGGAATCATCCAATTTGGATCACCAAAACTCAAGTTATTGTATTTTATATCTAGATTACTCAAATTGGCAGAACATAATCTGCACATAGCTCCACTTAGAAAAATTTCTGGGCACTTTGGGATCACAATTTGCATGCACTTCCTTCAGATAACTTATTCCCCTAGAAGTCTATTTTACCTAAAATTTTGAATCACTCAATTTGGATGAGTGAAACTCCACTTATGACCAAAACATTACAACAATACCCAAAACAGAGTATAATTAGTGAGATACACGAGCTCACCTTTCAGTCCGTATTTGGGAGCCTTAGAGCTACAATTTGCTCTTGGTCCCTTCTATAAATTTGTATCCCTATATCTTATGGTTCTTTACCAATTGGAATCAATTTATTTGGATGATTATAACTTAATCTATGGCCAAAACCAAAAATGTGGGTTTTACAAAATTTTTGGATACTAATTCCTTTAAAAACCTAACATTCTCCTTTGTTACAATCCATTCCTCAAAACCGTAATGTAATAATTCTCAATAATAATAATCAACATGAAAGTCATTCAAAACCACTCCATAGCCATTCTGTATTGGTGGTTTGGAACTCCATACAACAAAACCCTAGGTAAAAATCCTAAAAATTCAACCTAAGGTCCACCAATTCCTTCCAAACCATATAAATATGATGATTCCATGTTTATTTTACACCAATTGGGGTTTTACCCACATAACCTCAACAAATCAAGGGTTTGGGTGATCTTTCCACAAACCCTGTATTGTAAAGGAGACATCTAATCTCCAAACCAAAACCTTAGAATCCAAAATACCGTATTATTTCTGCCATAAAAACATACCTTACTTTGGTCTTCTTCTCCTTCTCCTTCTTCTTCCTCTCTTCCTTCTTTTCTCCTCTTCTCCTCTCCCATGTTTTCTACTCTAGCTCGAGACCAAAAATGAGACTTTGGTTTGTCACTTCCCATTTTTATAGTCTCATATTTTACTTAATCATAAGTGGGTCCTCCATCTTTCCAAATTGCACTTTAACTTTTGTTATTTCTATTACGGCCCATCTCTACTCATTTATGATTTTCTACATCTTTGACCAATTATGATTTTAACCCTTGTTCTAGTCACAAATTCGGTTCTATAAATTATCATTTCATATTTTCATCCTTAATAATAACTCCAAAATATCATAAGTTCACTTATGCTCTTATACGCCCTGCCAGCCATGTACCGTACACCTTCTCGATCATGCTACACTTTATACATGTACACATGCATTGATACTCACTTACAATAGACATATAACAGTAATAGATATAAAATTTTTTCATGAATTCATATAAAAAACTTATACTCATACTTGTACTTATAGCAAACTTATACTTGTTCAGATCTTCTGTAGGAGTTACAGAGCTTATACTAGTACAGAGGTACCCGTAGGTACATTCAGAGCAGAACTATGTACATTACTTTACTCTCATTAGTTATTCGTAATTCTTATCATATAACCTGTCACTACCTAGACCAAGAATAAGAAATGAGCAGACACAACACACAAGTCTGGAAGGTACGGTACAACACTGAGGTGTCGTAGCATAAAGCAGGAGTGCCGAAGCACTGACAGAGAGTGCCATCGCACTAATCAGAGAGTACCAAAGTACTATACATGCATGTCCACGTAACAAAGATGTCATGTCATTCAATATCCGGTCTTAGTTAGTCCTACAATTATATGTGTTTAGGAACTTACTATATTATCATAGGGGCATTAAGTTTTCTAACATTCGCTTCGCCTCAACAGCGAGGTAAGGTGCATTTTTCACTTAGTTTAATTCTTATTTGAACTCCCATTAGTCATTTATTAGGGTTCCTATACTATCGATGTACAAATTTGGGCTTAACAATGCAAGGGTACAAAAATCAAGGCTTCTGGAAGCATCGGTATCGGTACCACTTTGATCGGTACCGGTACCAACCATTTTTTGGTGAATGGGTATCGGTACCACTTTGATCGGTATTGGTACCACTTTGCCTTTGTCTAATGGGTACCGGTACCACCCTTTTTTGGTACCGATACCGAATTGCGGGTTTTGCCTAAAAATGGCAAATTTTGCCATATCTCACTCACTTTTCTTCAATAAACCTCCTCAATTCCATCCTACATCAAAACCCACCATGGAATCCACCCAAAACACCTCTAAAATGGTTCATAACCCAAACATAAACACAAAGAGGATTCCTAACTCCCAACAAATATTCCTTCCCAAATCAAAATAACCTCATGATTCTCCTAATCCACATAAAAATCCTCACTTCCAAACTTATCTATACATATTCCTATAAGTTCCAACCCAACAAATTCCACAAACACTTGTAATTGTGGGTTAGAACCTCTCTTAGCTCCCATACAAAAGACTAGATCAAGAATCCAGAATCCATACCATACAAATCCACATACAAATGTTCTGTCCATTCAAAACCTGCTTGATCATACACAGAAATCCTCTTCTCCTTTTTCTTATTCTTCTTATTTGTACTTCTCTTCTCCTCTTTTCACATATAAGCCCTCTAATCCCCCAGGAATGGGAGACCCGACTTGGTATTATCCATTTGATTTTAATTTTCTTTTATTACACTTTGGTCCTCAAACTCCTTCTATTTGCACCTGACCTGTCGTTTCTATAAATAGCATCTCATCTTCTTATCTTATGACTTTATATCTGTTTTGACCAAATTCCACTTTTACCCTTGTATCTTGTACAGATTACGAGTTTCAAATTTATCCACTTAGCAAAGCAGCAATTGCGAAGAATTTCAATGGCATAATATACCTTAATTATGTTTAAAAGCTTGATAGGGTGTATTTAGGTGTCCCCACACTTAAAATAGATTGCTCTCGAAATTACAGGCCCGAAGAAAAGTGAGGTCGCATCCCCTGGTATTCGGTCTGAGTTACCATCACTTCTTCCATACGTGATGTTGCCAGCACTTTACAGAAGGAGCTTGCTGTAAATGCTTGTCGTTCCGCGATCTAGAATGGCTTTCCGGCTTTTCGCCAGAAAGTGAAATCTTCTTGCTTGTATATCTTAGGCGGTAATATTAATGGTAGCGTATAGCGATATCTCAGGATAGACACATGGAATACATCATGTAATTTGGCTAACTCAGGAAATTACCCGGCGATCGCTCTTGGTCGATAACTAAAATCTCGTAAGAAATTAATGAATCTTGGACTTGGTTTTCCATGCTGTTCAAAGCGGGTATCTTTTGCGAAGATACTTTAAAACGCATGCCAGGCTTGACTCATGCATCCTTTCTCTTCCGTTAACGCCACAGACTTTTATATCATTGAAGCTTTAACCTTTTCTTCCGAATAATGCGAACTTTTTTCTTGGTGTCTTTTCCAGTGGGACGTAATGCCATAGATCCCGACTACTGTCCAACACATAGGAGTTCTACATCTTGCTTCCATCTGGCTTCATACGAACCATACACGTGTGGTATTAACTATTGTGGTGAAATTCGCATGATTGAAGTCTATACTATCAACTCCCAAAAATCTAAGCCTGGCCCGAATCATATCTTCCAACATGGAACCTTTTTTAATTGTCCATCTATTTGTGGATGACGGTCTATAATTAGATCTCGTACCAAAGTTGATTGTAATTCTTCAAGAACCTTGACATAGCGTGGGCTGGTCGGACACTATCGATAAGAAGTCTCATTCAATCGACAATTTCACTCATAAAGTTCCATTAGACGATCCGTGGAGTAGTCGAGTTGGGTAGTAGGAAGTGAGTAGACTTAATTCGATCTATCCACAATTACTGGCTGCATCATGTTTCCTTTTGGTGGGGAAAAATGGGATCACGAAATCCATAGTAAATGTTCATCCGCTTCCATTAGAAATTGAAGAGTTCAATAAATGGATGGTGCTTGGTGTTCGACCTTTACTTGGTGACATTCGGACACTTAGACCGTGCCTGAAATGTCGCTTTCATCCTCATTGCAGTGGCTACTATTTTTATATGCGTATATCTAACCTCGAGGTGCATAGGTGAAAGCTTGATATTGTGGCTTTCATATAATATCTTGTTTTCAAATCACATATCGTCGGTACATAATCTTGCTCGTCGCAAACCAAACTCAGCTCATCTATCGCATGTCAGTCTTGTCTCAATACGATAAACAGAACTATCTCATGGCTTGTTGTCATTTTCTAGCACATTGCTATCATTTGGCCAAATTGGTATAACTCTCAATTGAGCCAACAAAGGCTCAATCCAAGATCAAATACAGGTCATAATATTTTAAAGACAACGAAATCATTTTCTACTCAAAGCGTCGCCGCTACATTTGCTTTCACGAGGGTTGGTAATCAATTCTATGCAAATGTAGTCTTTAAGTGAATTGACAATGGCGTTATAAGGTTCAGTCGCCGGTTAGCAAATATTTTAGACTCTTATGATCGGTAAAATTCTACATTTTTCTCCGCCATAATGGTGTCCTTAGAATTTTCAGCGAGGCTTGCTTTATAGCTAACTAACTCAGTCATGGTGGGATGGTTTTGTTCATCTTTTGGTTTTCAATAGTGGAGCTTATATGCCACACGCACCCATCTGCGTCAATCGCATCCCAAACCTATCCTTGACATCATTGTGCGTAATTATCGACTCTGCAGTAAAATTTGAATCAACATGGTAGCCCGACCGATGTTTCTTTTGCGCTTTCGAGGGCGGTTGGCGTATGTCCCTCCGACTTCTGCCCCTTTTAAAGAGTGAATGTTGTAAGTGAGGATGCTTTAATTTGAAAAATTCTTTGCGCAAATCTCTCAACAATAACACGGCCAGGCTACGACTGCCACGCGTTACATTTGGTGGTTCCCGCTTTCTGGCCTTGATCTTAGCGGATCGACTCTTATACCACCTTCCGACCTGTCTGGCTGGGGGCCAGTACTTGTAAGCGAGAGTCTTATTGGTTTGTGGCGGATCTGCTGCAGTTTGCAGTATCCTCAAATGGTGTTTATGTTCTTTGTGCATCTTTAAGGCCTGCAGGATGTCGATCAATACCTGACAAATTCAGTCAAATAGGGTGGAAAGCCTATTCATCAGAATCTATAAATCAGGCTGAGCAGTGGTGACCCAGTAGTGTATAAACTCATAGTGGCGTAATGGTTCTGAAAAATTTGTTTTAGGGACATCAGCCTCTTTTACACGGAGTTGATAATATCCAGATGAAGCCATCTTCGAAAAGACGCACTCTCAGCCGATCAAATAAATCCTCTATTCTTGCGGTGATCACTTGTTTCTAATTGTCGCATTTTATTTTCCGATGATCCAATTCCATGAAGGTATATCTTTGTAACAAATAAAACATTTTCCCAGGGTTGAGACACTAGGTGGATGAAACCACTTATCGATAAGCTCACGTAGTTGAGTCTTGACTCTTTAGTTAGATTAGAGCCATGCGGTAGGTGCCTCGGAAATAGGAATCATTCACTGTACAACTTCAATTGAGATCCACTTCTCTTACTAGATCCACTTTCTTCAGTGGTACCTTGTGAATTCCCTGAAATACATCGTGGAACTCCCTAATCACAGAATATTTTAAATTCACTTGCCTCTTTTAAGTCAAGAACTGCGTCAAAAAGGCTTCACAACCTTTTCTCAAAAACGCCGGGCTTCCATAGCTGAAATAACTTTCTAGATTGATTCGCACGTGACACCAGATCAGCATTTCCGATAGGTAAGAACATTTAAGAGGACTATTTTCTTATCATAATCAACTATGGCTCGACATGTTTCCGATAACCAATCCATTCTAATATCAAATCAAACTTCATGAAAAGGCAAAGCAATTAGATCAACCGAGACTCCTATCAGCACCAATAGGGGGACAATTTTTATACACGATCGACTCTAACACTATGCCCCATGACTTGTAAATAAGCAGCCAATGCCCATCAAGGCAATTTATCATCATTTTCCGCCATATATATGAATGCAGAGCCCTAACTGTAATTAAAGCATACTAGTCAATATCAAAGAGAGTGAAAGTACTACCAATAACCCCCCTGGTATGTCCCGATCTTCATGAGGTCTCATACATGGCTCGGGTCGGGGTCGTAGTAGCGTGGATTCCATGCACTATCTCCTCAAGCACTACCTCTTCCTCGTGAACCACTTCGTGTTCCTACCCACTCGACCCATGGAGGTACATTTGACCCTCCTCTACTACTCTTGAGGATTTCTAGAACTTCCCGCCTCTAAGGTCGCTATCACATGATCATTACTCCCGCACCTAAATGACTCCCCAAGCAATGCCTACACAAACCATAATGATCACAGCAACGCGGCACGCGGTGCCTTCCTCTTGTCATGTTGAGGTGCCTGACTGAACTTTATCATGTAGAGTTCTTGTCTCCCAGCACCTTAGCCGAACCCTGTATCGAATCAACTTGTAACTCTAGATATTTTTCCCGAAGAGTGAACCCCTCTAGAGAACTTTTTTTTCTTCTTTCTTCTTGACTCTTCATTTCAGCATTTCAATTTTTTTTATAGCCGCTTGTACTAGCTGATAAAAATTGACAACTTGTAGCGAAGTAACAGCCGTGAGGTACCTTTTGATGGACTCATGTAAGCCCTCCTCAAACTGTCTACATCTGAATTTTTTCGTAAGAACAGATTCCGGTGCATATTTACTAAGAGGATTGAATTCTTTCTCATATTCAGCCATTGTTAATTTCCCTTGTCTTAGAGTCAAGAATTAAGCCCATTTGACCTAATCATTAGTGACATACTGTGATAAACTCTATGACTAAGTGTGGACCGATCTGGTGCGCTGGATTTCAAACCACTTTCCACCAATCATAAGCTACACTTTGCAGCAATGAAACTACACATGTGGCCTTTTGGTCCCTAGGACATCTCACTTCATCTAAAGCCTTTTCCAGTTTTTCAAGAAAAAACTTAGCTTTATCGGACTCTTCCATACTTGTACCATGGAATTCTTCCACTCCATGCTTTCTTACTGAATCACTCGGAGCTCGAGAGGCCGTGAGTCGATCTAAGACCCTTGTCATATCCTGAGAGATTTTTACCAATGCTTCAGTTGAAGCATATTCATTTGTCGTTGAATCAGACGGACTAGAAGCAAATTGATCCAAATGATTGACGCTTTCAGTTGTTTCATCTATAGCTTCCTGAAGTGGATCCATTCTAGACAATATACAAAACAAGGACATCCGCCTTAGGCCAACACATTACTGTGTAAGTACATCCTTAATCTAAGACTTTTCCAGAAACGCCTAAACCTAGGCTTTGATACCAACTGTAAACACACAAATTCTCACCCCTCGCCCAAGTGGACAGCAAGGAAACTATACTCGAGACTCTTGATGTTTTTTCAGACATCAGGCCCAAGTCTTATAAATCGAATCAAAATATCATATACAAAGATACAAAATAAAACTACCATATCGTAGTGGTGTTTATGTCATTACATATAGTCCCAGTCCCATTTACATATACATATACAAAACCTGACACTTACATTTATATAATCGAAATAAAACTACGGTGATGGACCCTTACAAGTGCCGCCCAAGAGACGCTAAGATCACTGACATCCTCCTTCCGTACCTACACGGATTAAAACCTCGCAAGCAAGCTTATATAGCTTAGTGGGAAACTTATGACTTATACATGTACACATGCATTGATACTCACTTACAGTAGACATATGATAGTAACAGATGTACAGTAGTAGATATCATAATTTTTCATGAATTCATATAACAAACTTATACGCATACTTGTACTTATAGAAAACTTATACTTTTTCAGGTCTCCCATAGAAGTTACAGAGCTTATACTTGTACGGAGGTACCCGTAGGTACATTTAGAGTAGAACTATGTACATTACTTTACTCTCATTCATTTTTCAGACTCTTATCATAAAACTGTTTGACTACCTAGACCAGTAATAAGAAATGAGTAGGACACAACACAATAAGTGTCTCAAAGGTACGGTGCACAAGATCGAGGTGCCGTAGCACAGCAGAGGCCACATCCGATAGAGAATGCCATCGTGATTAACCAGAGTACCGAAGTACTAAATGTGCCGAAGCACGGTCAGAGAGTGTCATCGCACTAATCAAAGAGTACCAAAGTACTATACGTGCCTGCCCAATATCCAGTTTTAGGCAGTCCTACAATTATATGTGTTCAGGAACTTATTATATTATCATAGGGGCATTAAGTTTGCCAACATTCGCTTCACCTCGACGGTGAGGTACGATGCGTTTTTCACTTAGTTTCATTCTTATTTGAACTCCCGTTAGTCATTTATTAAGGTTCCTATACTATTGGTGTACGAATTTGGGGCTTAACAATACAAGGGTACAAAAATCAGAGCTATTGGAAGCATCAGTACCGATACCACTTTGATCGATACTGGTACTACTTTGCCTCTGTCTAATGGGTACCGGTACCACCCCTTCTTTGTACCGGTACCGAATTGCGGGTATGCCCAGAAATGGAAGATTTTTCCATATCTCACTCACTTTTCTTCAATAAACCTCCTCAATTCCATCCTACATCAAAACCCACCATGGAATCAACTCAAACAACTCCAAGCAAAATGGTTCATAACCCAAACATAAACACAAGAGGGGAAATTAAGACTGATTCCTAACTCCCAACAAATATTCATACACCCAAATCAAATAATCCCACATGATTCTCCACAAATCCATAGAAATCCTCACTTTCAAACTTATCTATACATATTCCTACAAGTTCCAACCCAACAACTTCCACAAACACTTGTAAAGGTGGGTTAGAACTTCTCATAGCAAAACCCTATACAAAGAACTAGATCAAGAATCCAAGAATCCAAACCATACAAATCCATACAAATGTTCACAAATCCATACAAAACCATAGTAATTCATACTTGAAATCCTCTTCTCCTTCTTCTTATTCTTCTTATTCTTCTTATTATTCTCTTCTTCTTCTTCTTCTCTTCTCCTCTCTTCACTTAAAAGCCCTCCCAATCCCTCAAATGAGAGACCAACTTGGTATTATCCCATTTGATTTTAATTTTTCCTTTTATTAGACTTTGGTCCTCAAATTCCCTTCTATTTGCACCACAACCTATGCCATTTCTATAATAGCATCTCATCTTCTTATCTTATGACTTTTATATCATGTTTTGACAAATTCCACTTTTACTCTTGTATCTTGTACAAATTCTAGGTTTCGAAATTTTCTCACTTAGCAAAATAATAATTATGAAAAATTTCAAAATGCACTTATAACATACCCTAATTATGTTTTAAAATGATTAGAGTGTATTTCGAGGTGGTACAGAGTATTTGAAATGTGTTTGAAAAAGTAATTGTATTTGAATTATTCGAAATGATTCCAAAAAAAAAAAAAAGTGAGGACCGTGTCCCCGGGTCCGGGTTCGGCCTCCGGGTCGGGTTAGGTAGGCGGCACGGGCTGTCACACTTAGAAATTAGTCAGCCCTTATTTTCAAGTTGGGGATTGTAGTGTTTAGATTTTTATTTACTGGAGCTATGTTAATAGAGTTGAGTATTTGTCCATGTGTGTGGAGGATAAGGAGTTTACAAAGGAGCAAAATTGTTGGTGTTTGTTTAGAGTATCTGTGTTGAATCAAAAATCACGTCTTAACCAATTTTATAAGGAATCTTATGGAATGTTTGATCCTGATACTAATGGTGGGGATGTTTGTAGTCTTGGGTGGGTAGACTATACGAAAATGTCTCAATTATAGGAGTCTGATAATGGGTTCTTTGTGGATGGTGTCGTTGTGTTTAGTGCTTCCTTTCATACGATTATGGAGATTTTCTACTTTCACAAAGAAAGGGGGATTCTTCCTGAAAGGGTTGCTAGTGTTATAAAAATTAGATGGTTACACAGGGAAATTCACTTGGAAGATTAAGAATTTTACAAAATTGAAGGATCTTCTGATAAAGAAGAGGATCAAGAACCTTTGTATCAAGAGCAAGAAGTTTCAAATTACAAATAGAGATTGTCGTATCTTACTTTATCTTAGAGGTAAATTATATATTGCACATGCCTTAATTTGCTGATCAACTCATTTAGTCATTACTTTCATAGTGACAGGATTTGGACAGGATTGATCCATTCATGAGTTTCTTACCCAGTATTAAGAAAGTAAGGAGAATCGAGAACTAATTTGTGTTTATGTGAAAAGTAAAGCCTGGTAGAAACTATAAATGATTTTTTCCATTCAATAATCATCTATTGTTTCCTTGTGGGTTGACTTTATTTAACTTACAGTTTTATACTTGATGGTTGGCTTAGCTTAAACCGATTTTAGCTTGAAGATATACAAGTAACCCTTGAAACATGGCTTAGGCACAAAGATTTGGAGTGGGGATTAGGGATGAGGAAGTTCTTGTTCCAAATTCGAATAGCACAGCAAGAAGAAAAAGAAAATAACAAAGAAACTATTATAAAACATAAATATAAAAAAACTTATAAAGAAGCATCAAGAATCAAGTTAAGTTGAGTGTTTGTTGTGTGTACATCTTGCTTGCTTTGTTTCAGTTTACTCACCACAAGTTTGAATTGGTTTTTTTAAAGTAGCAAATTCCTTAGTCTTGGTTTGGTGCTAATTGTAGATCCACTCAAGGAATATGTGATAAGGGGAGAAACCTTCATACATTACTCCAAATAGTCTAATGCTACCTCATACATTGGTTTGGTACTAATTTTTTTCTTCTTCTCATACTAAGTTACTTTAGAAGGTTCAAATAGTCTAATGCTACCTCAATGGTTTTATGGTAGTTGGAGTTGAGAAGATGGTGATCTAATTGTTTGTTTAAGAACAATTAAATTGGAAATCTGAAAAATAAAAGTAGAAAATATAAAACAATATTAAAAATACAAATATTTTCATTTTATTTCCTTATTTCCTTCTCTAGAACAATGGAAAGATGCATATATTAGTATTTATTAAGGGAAAAACATGAATTTGTTATAGTGTACAAGGTGATTACATTACATGTACAAGGCAAATGTACTAATTGTACAAGGGGTGTACAAGCTTACACTTCGCATATGATTTGAATATTTTTCCATCTGAAATATTTTTCCATGGTCATACATCTATACACCAACACGTGATATTCTTTACATGTGATATTGAGAAAGAAAAAATTGTAGATGAAGGGGGAAAGTTTAGGTTATATAATTTTAATGCAACATCTAATATTTCATTTTTAATTAATATCTATAAATTTGTATAAATTCTTTATAATAAGAAATAAAAAAGTCATACCGACCTGATCCCTCCGCTATTCCACCACTGACCCCCCAAAGAATTTCATAATTATAACTTCACCTTAACTTGATCCCTTCACTTGATATCCAACCACTAACCCCCAAATAAAATCTTATACTTATAACTTTACCATATATGTCACACCACGAGCTTTCAAAACAAAACTAAATGAAATTCAAGTCATCATATATAAACTATTTAAAATAAATAAAAATATTACTTAATGTTAAAAAATTAAAATTTCTTTTGTTATACTCTCAATATTATTATTTTTAAATGTTATTTAAAATATTCCCCATTTTAATAATTATTATTTGTGAATCTACAAACAAATTACTTCTAATCCAAATACATATCTATTTCCCAAAACCGTTAATGTTGAAATAAATTTTTTTTTAGAAATTATAGTCATTGAATGTAATAAAATATTTTATATATATATTAAGAGTACACTTTTAAATTTCATGTTTCTTACTCTTAAAATCTATATATTGATATTTTGTATTGACCAATATTTTCAAACTTAATCATATAGGCCATAACCATATCACTACAAGAAAATAACGATATAGAAACGGAAAATAGAAACGGCCATTTCCGTTTCTAACTTTAGAAACGGAATAGAAACGGAAAACAAATATTGCTACAAAATTTTAAAACAGAAGAAAACTCCATCGCTAATTGTTGGCGGGAGTAAATGGCAGGAGAATAGAAACGGAATTAGAAACGGAATTAGAGACGGAAATTAAAACGGTCGAATTTTCTGTCGCAACTTTATCACGGAAACATTGGCGGCTAAAATATGGTGGCCTTTAGTGACGGAAAATTCCGTTTATAATATTTTATCGCTAATATAAAAATTCACTATAAGATTTTTTTTTATAATTATTAATTTCCATTGTTAAAGATAAGTTAAATTTTGATAAAATTGATAAATTTAACATAAAAAATAGGCTAGAAACGGAATATATTCCATTTATATTTTTGTTTCTATTTGTAGAAACAAATTTTCGCTTTTTTTATAAACGGAATTTATGTTTCTAAATGTTATTGCGAAGAAATTAACCAATAAGTTTTTTTTTATTTATTAATTTTCATTATTAAAAATAAGTGAAATTTTGATTTTGATAACATTGATTATTTTAACAGAAAATAGGCTGAAAATGAATTTATTAAAAATTATTAAAGTTTAATTTAAATATTACAAAATGAATTATTTAAAAAAAAATGGATTTAAATATTAAAATCCTTTCATCATATATATATATATATATATATATATATATATATATATATTTAATTTAAGTGAATTATATTAATATTTTTTGATATTAAAATTAAATTATTTAAATATTTTGTTATAAAGTATAAATATTAATTTGTTATATGTAAAAATAGAAACGAAATAAATTCCGTTTCTAAAAATAGAAACGGAATTTAATTCTGTCGCTATTATTAGAAACGAAATGTATTCCATTTCTATTTTCATTTATATTTCTAGAAACAAAATTCCGCTATTTTTTAAAAGCGGTGGCCTTTATAAATAATTGTACTAATGTAGAAATTAACTAATAATTTTTTATAATTATTAATTTTCATTATTAAAAATAAGTGAAATTTTGATTTTGATAACATTGATTATTTTAACAGAAAAATAGGCTGAAAATGAATTTATTAAAAATTATTAAAGTTTAATTTAAATATTACAAAATGAATTATTTAAAAAAATGGATTTTTAAATATTAAAAACCTTCATCATATATATATATATATATATATATATACACACATGTGTTCAATTTAAGTGAATTATATTAATATTTTTTTGATATTAAAAAATTAAAATTATTTGAATATTTCGTTATAAAGTATAAATATTAATTTGTTATATGTAAAAATAGAAACGGAATAAATTCCGTCGCTATTATTAGAAACGAATGTATTCGTTTCTATTTTCTTTATATTTCTAGAAACAAAATTTCGCTATTTTAGAAAACGGTATTTTTATAAATGTTATTGCTAATGTGAAATTAACTAATAAATTATTTTTATAATTATTAATTTTAGTATTAAAATTAAGTGAAATTTTGATTTTGATAACATTGATTATTTTAACCGAAAAATAGTACAAAAAATAATTTATTAAAGAATATTAAGTTTAATTTAAATATTACAAAATGAATTATTTAAAAAAATGGATTTTAAATATTAAAAAAATTAATCATATATATATATATATATTCAATTAAAATTATATTAATATTGTTTTGATATTAAAAAATTAAAATTATTTGAATATTTCGTTATAAAGTATAAATATTAATTTGTTATATGTAAAAATATAAACATAATAAATTCCGTTTCTAAAAATAGAAACTAAATTTAACTCCGTCGCTATTTCTAGAAACAGAATGTATTCTGTTTCTATTTTTGTTTATATTTCTAGAAACAAAATTCCGCTATTTTTAGAAACGGTATTTTTATAAATGTTATTGCTAATGTAGAAATTAACTAATAATTTTTTTTATAATTATTAAAAATAAGTGAAATTTTGATTTTGATAACATTGATTATTTTAACAGAAAAATAGGCACAATGAATTTACTAAAAGTATTAAAGGATTTAATATAAATATTACAAAATGAATTATTTAAAAAAATGGATTTTAAATATCGCCTTCATCATATATATATATATATATATATATATATATATATATATATATATATATATATATATATATATATATATATATATATATATATATATATATATATATATATATATATATATATATATATATATATATATATATATATATATATATATATATATGTTTAATTTAAGTGAATTATATTAATATTTTTTGGATATTAAAAAATTAAAATTATTTAGATATTTGGTTATAAATTATAAATATTAATTTTTATATGTAAAAATAGAAACATAATTTAATTCAAATTACGCTATTATTAGAAACGGAATGTATTCCATTTATATTTTCATTTATATTTCTAGAAACAAAATTCCGCTATTTTTAGAAACGGTATTTTTGTAAATATTATTGCTAATGTAGAAATTAACTAATAATTTTTTATAATTATTAATTTTCATTATTAAATTAAATGAAATTTTGATTTTGGTAACCTTGATTATTTAACGAGAAAAATAAGTGAAAATGAATTTATTAAAAATTATTAAAGTTTAATTTAAATATTACAAAATGAATTATTTAAAAAAATGGATTTTTAAATATTAAAAACCTTCATCATATATATATATATATATATATATATATATATGTAAACTTAGAGAAAAATTCAATTTTTTACGAAAAAGGGTAAAAAGCGGTAATTTTGGTTGGCGTCGAAATTCTCTAGATCTCGGATAGTAACCAGGTTCTTTGCCGTTAAATTCGTCTCGTGAAATCTAGTGACTCAGAAAAAGTTCGTCGAATTTTGAGGCCGGTCGAATATTTTACAAATTTATGGGTGATAAATACGCCCCGGTGACTTTAGGAATGAGATTTTAGAAAATCTCGGAAGTCAGAAAATGGATTGAGTTAAAGTTCATTTAAAAGAATTGAACTGAAAAGAAATAAAATTTTTTAGGACAAAAACGGACCCGAATGAGGTAATATAAGTTAAGTATCCTAAATGAATAATAATAATAATAATATAATATTATAATAATAAATAAAAAAAAGCATAAAAATGGAAAAAAAATCAAAGGGGGGAAGGAGGCGTCGTTGGAGAATGAGGAGGAGAAATATTTTAATTATTTTTATCTCTTAGTTTCTTTTTTTAGATCTACGAAAATTGGACGGTCAATTTCGTCTAGAGTGACAAGTTTGTGAGGCCCCACCACGGCCCACTCCGGCCGGGGTGGTCCACTCACGAGCTATCCTAGCTCCACGGGGTTTCTTTCGCCTCAGGTGGGGAACGAGCACGGGGCCGCGAGGCAGATACCCGGTCGGTAGTTCAGCCTGGCGGAGCTCTTAGCTCGGTTGGTAGTGAAGGCTTTACCAGTGGTGTCTAAGCTCATGGTCAGCCAGCATGAGCAACCTCCCTGGCGTAGAAACCTTTGTGGTATGAGTTTTCGCCCTAAATCGGAAATGAACGCCCAAAGCGCCTTATCACGGTCCTCACCCCTGGCCCCTTTCCGACCAGGAGGGTTGGTGTCGATTACGGGCTATCCCACGGCTCCCGCGGGGGTTTCTTTACGCCTCCGTGGTGCCGAACACAGGACCATGAGCTTAGGTACCCGACCGGTGGTTACGCTTCCTGGCGGGTGTCGACACCCGGGGAGTGTCGATCGACCTAAGAAGGTTAAAGGCGGGTGATGCGTTGGGAGGGCCGAATGTCAATCTTCGAGATACGTAGTTTCTTGGGATTGGTAGGTATTACGAGAACAGAGAATGGTGAGTTGTCCATTCGGGACAGGATAAGGACTTAGCCTACGGGACGTGGACTCCGTGGTTGGTGCGGCCACGACCATAGAGAGAGATTGAGGATACTTGGAACTCGGATATGGGTGTTGGTAGCAAGGAGGATTAGCTTTCTCCTAGTTTAGGGAAGAAGAAGAAGACTTCTGCTTCACACTAGTTTCGAGGACTAGGGCGGGTTGAGCATGAGTGACGGAGTTCCCGGAGATAGGGATCCAGACTTTGGGACAATCCAGTCTGATTGGCAAATAGAACATGAGAAGTATACAGTTCATTCCTCCACACCACAGTGCGGGTCGGAAGGCGGATTCCCGGGGTCCTCTGAAGCACTTCCCGGCAACAGATAGGCGGAGGGGCGGAGTGTGTGGGTGAAGTCGAGGACGGATCAGAGTTGCGCATCGGAAACGGGGTGGACCCGGGAGTGGGTGCACGGTATGGTCATTCACCACTCTTGGTGAGTGTGGGTTGAGTTTGTCTTTAGGACTACGTCCAAAGAAGACTCATAGTTGAATCAGGAAATGTAAGAGGCTCGAAGTGTAAGCCGAAGAGTTATGTAATCGAGATGAAAACACACGGTCAGGTTATCACGCAGACTTAGAGTTAAGTGATAGGAGTCGGGAGTGACCCGAGGTTGGATACCCTTTGGAAATTGCATTGGGTGTTGTTGAGCTGGCAAGGGCTCGGTAAATGGATGTCATGCATGGCATGGACTAGGTTGACGGTCCATTGGGTTGTCAGTAATTGTGACCTTGGAGAGGTTAGCGGTTACACACCAAGCTTGAGGTTGTGTAGGGATTACGGTTGTGAGTGATTGATTGTCTGAATTCGGGCCGAAATTCGCTGGGAAGGGAATGTAAGGCCCGTGAAATTCCAATTTCTGGAATAAGGGAAAAATCGTAATTTTAATTACAAAATTGTAATTACGGTTAAAAATCCGGAATTTATTCTCTAGATCTCGGATGACGAAACAAATTGCACCGTTGGAATCGTCTCGCGAAATCTAGTTGGCACGTAAAATTTCATAATTTTCTGAGACAGTCGGAATCGACACGTTTTTCGAGGCATCGCGTTTCGGGTGCCGTAAACCGATTTTCGATGCGACGAAAGGCACATATAACATGTACTCATGTACCATAAGTGGTATGAGTAGAGAAATGATGGAAATGGACGGCCGAGGTAGTGCCGAATATCAAATCTGGTAAAAGAGGGACATAAAGGTCATTTTAGAAGTTGATTTTAAGTGACTAAAGGCCAAAATAGCCAATAGTGCTTCATCTCTTTGTTAAATCAAGAGCAAAAACGTAGAACCACATGGGAGTTCTGCGATGGCTATGGAATTTCATTTCTGAGAAAGTCTCGACTTCTCTCTAGAAATACAGCCGACTCGGACCGTTGGATTTCGGCGGAGCAAGAAGGAAAGCGTTCTATGCGGGGCTTGAGCTACAGCGTGGACCCAGTTTTGCGAGTTTTGACAACTCGAAGTGGGATTTCTCCCTACTTGCGTTTTATTCCCATTTTTAAGGGTTTTTCCATGTTTCGGTTGGTTTGAGGCCGTGAGGGGCCGTTTGATCGGTCCCAAAACTTGGGACCGAGTTGTTGGAATTTTTTTGGGATTTTTGGAGATGGCCGTGACTGCCCAGAAAGTTAGGGGCTGTTTGGGTCTTTAAATTCCAGAATTTTTGCTTTAAATCATGTGCTTGATGTGAATAAATGTCGGGAATGGGTTGTTGATCGGTCCCAAAACATGGGACCGAGGAATTATGGAAGACCTGTCTTCGTAAGAGTGACGATCCGAAGCTGTTGTGGGCGATTGTGTGAAATTTATGCATTAAATTCTGCTTTGGTGTTTATAAGATAGAAATTGGTAGAAGTCGGTTCCAAAAGGTGGGCAGGAGGTTGGTTGCAAGTGGGCTGCCCGTGGACAGCCTTACTTCTTTGGAGACTAAGGAATTTGTTAAATCGATCCGGGTTGTGTAGTGGATAAATTGTCCATGTATTGTGTGCTTGAGTTGTTGAAATGAATGGCTTGAGTTGTGTGGAATTAAATAGGTTAATACATGAATTTAATGTGTTAATATAATGACATAATTATATAAAATATAATTGTGTTTGTAGGCCATTGAGATGATTTTAAAATGTTAATGCATAAGCTTTGTGTATTAACATGAGGTCCACTTATGTGGAATATAATTGTGTGTGTAGGTCATTGGAGATGAGTTTGATCATTAGCCCAAGAGAGCTAATTTTGATGTGATAGATGAGTTGTATAATTACATAACACGTTGTGTGATTTAATTTTTATGCGAGTATATTCATGTTTATATATTTGCATGTGTTGTATGAATTATTGAAATGGCATCATGATGCATTTCATATGCACTGGGGTATCCTAGAGAGATAAGAGTTAGTGCATGGTATAAGTCTGAGAAGAGCCGGTTGAGAGGGATAGTCTAAAAATGTTAATTATCGGTAGTCCTGAGCTTAAAATATCAATCGTCGGAGCGGCCCCGATTGATATTCATCGGAGGGTAGTCCACAAGCAATATATATATCCCGATGCGTCGGACGGCCCAGTTGGTCTTAACCATCGGAGGGTTGTCAGCTAATAAAATAATAATTCTCATACAAGGCAGGCGAGTGTGAGAGAGTCGGTGGACTTCGGGATGCGAGTTGATGTGTAGACATTCAAAGTAGGATCATGCATTTGCTTGAATGTGTGTTTAGGTGAACATTGCCTTGCGCTTAGGTGGTGAGTAAGCTTACTTAGGGCGATTCTCCTGCGAGCTTAGCTCACCCCATCGTGGGATCCCCGCTGCAGTGCTAGGGAGGCGTGCGAGGGACGGCTCGATCACTGAAATTTGACCGCTAGAAGAAAGCGGGAATGTGGCTTTGATGTTTACATGTATTAGAATGCTTCTCATTTTTAATATATGTGTTGTATAAATAAATCATTAACTCTTGCATTATGGATATAGTTGGAATGTTATATAAGCGTTTTGGATATAGTGTGATTAGTATTGGTTTTTGGGCCCCGAGGCGTTTGTAATCAGGTGATTGATGTTGGAACCCGGGTTTTATGAAGATTTTGTATTTGGGTAGAGCTCCTCGTACAAGGAGACTACGCCGATTTTTCGTGTAAAATGTCAGTCACGACATTCCATAGTGTCCGTAGGTTGACGGGTAGTCAGCCGAGACCCGGGTTTTGGGGCGTCACGACTTGTATCGAGTAGCTCCGGTTGGTAGTGGGAACTCCCTCGAATGGGTACCTAAGCTCATGGTCGGGTTAGAACACGGACGAAAGAAACCCAGCTGAGAGCTAGGGGATAACTTTGTGGTGGACGCAAACCCTCTCAGTCGGAGTGGGCCGAGGAGGTGAGACACTTTGTGATATAAAGCCTTTTGTAGGGCCACAGCCCTCCGGCGGTGGTCCCACTCACGAGCTATCCCTAGCTCCTGGGGTTTCTTTCGCCTCCATTAGGTGCAGGGCACAGGACCATAGGCTTAGATACCCGTTGGTGGTTCCACATTTTCAAGCTGGGCTCTTGGCTCTAGGTTGGTAGTGGGGGCGCCGGAATGGTGCTGCTCGGTCCCGGACCCGGCACGAGGCAGCTGTGGTGGCTGTGGTGGACCACCCCTGGAAATCGGAGGCGAAGTGAACCTGCAAGCTGATCTGCGATAAAAGTACGCGTGGACACCAAAAAGTTGGAGTTTAGACAAACTTCGTGAGGTAGGGGTTTTATCCTACTTGCGTTTTACTCTTTGTTTAAGAACATTGTTAATGTTTGAGTTGAATGAAGCCGTGAGGGGCCGTTTGATTGGTTCCCGAATCTTGGTTTCGAGGTGTGGATTTTGAAACCGGTAATGGGCCGGTCGTGACCCGTCACGGGAATATTCAGGTGCCATGGTGAAATGTGTGCTATGAATGTGTGCTTTGATGTGTATGAGGCCGAATCGGCCGAAATCGGGTTCATAAGTGAACCAAAATTTGTGTTTTGATGAACAGTAGCAGGGGTTTTCGCGTTTCCCGAGCAGTGTCTTTCAATATATTTTTGTGTGAAAAATGTGTTTGTCGAATGATTCAAGTTGAATTGCTCGTGTTTGATCGGTATTAGCCCCAGTGAGCTAATTTTGAGGTATGGAAATGAGGATTTACATGACATGATTGGTGTGAATTGAATGTTTTGTGAATATATGCATGTTTATATATTTACATGTGAATTAGGCGTAGGTGTATACATGCATTCCATATGCACTGGAACACCCTAGGACTATAGGAGTGAGTGCATGAGATGAGTCTAGAGAAAATGGTTCGGAAGGTTGTCTAAAATATTAAATATCGGAGGGTAGTCCAAACATAATATCACGGCCCAATTGATATACATCGGAGGGTAGTCCATACATAATATCAATCGTGGAAGGCAGGACCCAGTGCTATATACATGGTGTTGTCCACAAATAAATAAACCATAATAATTCTCCTCTGAGGCTTAGGCGAGTGTGAGGAATCAGAGAGGACTAGGGATATGAGATGATTAGTTAGACATTCAAGTAGGATCATGCATTTGCTTGAATGTGTGTTTATTCTAGACATGCATATGCACCTAGGTGGAGAGTAGCCAGCAAGGTGATTCCACTGCGAGCATTAGCTCACCTGTCGAGGATATTTTACGAATACCGGGGAGCGTGCGAGGGGACGACTCGTCCTAGAGACTGAGGTTTAGAAGAAAGTCGGATTGTGGCTTTGGGTTATGAAGTATTACATGTTAAATTGTTTTTATTTTAATATAGTTGTATAAGTAAAATTGAACTCTTGAACTATGAAGTTTGGATAGTTGGATATATATAACATTGTTATGAATGTGGGACTTTATGGGCCCAAGTGAGCGTTTAATCATAAACTGTTATATTGGGCCATTTGGGACGAGGTTTTATCACCGGGTTTTGTATTTGGGTAGAAACTCCCCGTACAAAGGAGATACGCCCGATTTTACCGTGAAAAAAATGTCGGGCCTTGGAGCATTCCGCAGTATTCAGCCGAGGTTAGTCAACGGACCCCCGAGGCGTCACACACACACACACACCTGAAACACACACACACACACACACACACATATATATATATATATATATATATATATACTGCTATATATATATATATATATATATATATATATATATTTGAATTGATATTAAAAAATTAAAATTATTTGAATATTTCGGTTATAAAGTATAAATATTAATTTGTTATATGTAAAAATAAGCGAATAAATTCTGTTTTAGTGCGTGCAATCATGGCGTCGTCGCACCAAGCGCCCGATGGCTGTTGGTAGTCGGTGGCATCGGTTATTGCTACCGATACATGTGATAAACATGATCGTGTGTTTTCTTTGGGTAACAGAACTTTTCGGCTCACGCCGCGTGTGACGCCCCATTTCCGAGGGTCTGTTGACAACCCGTCAACTCGTGGAATACTTGTGTCTCATATCATGAGACCCATACATGAGTAAAATGGTCACGTTGGCCCATACATCCATACTCACAAAAATGTATATTTTATACAAAAAGGAGTTAATTTACAATTATCCAAAACTGGGTCTTTTACCCATATTTAAAAAAAATACATAACAAGGCCATATATGGTCATTTCTTCGTCTCTTAAACCTCGGATGCGTCCGTCGGGGGGAACCTTTGGTACCTGATAATATTCCTCGGCCGGGGTGAGCAATGCCAGATCAGTGGAATTATCTACATGGGTTACTCCCGCTAAATTGCACACATGTAATGGTTCAACACAAACACATTCAAGTAAAACATGCAAGTCCCTACTCAAATGTCTACATGATATGGATGAGAATGTGACCCACCCACTCCCATGTCTCGAGCCCTCACTGACTCCCTCACGCATGCTTAAGCCAAAAGTGAGAAAAACACTGTTTTCAAAACAAAGGTTTTGTTCTCAGCGTACTACGAGATGGTAAATATATTGGACAACCCTCGGCGGGAATTTGTTGGATAACTCTCGAGAGCAATTCATGGGAAGCTCCTCCGGCGTGGTGTTGGACAATCTCCCAACAAAATTCTCTGGAAAATCTTCCCTTGAAATTCCTTTCACAACCATTTTCCTTTTTATTTTCTTTCATGTCATGCACTCACGCCTATCATTCTAGGGTGCCTCGGTGCATATGGAATGCATTATGCCATTTCCAAACAATGCATGTTAATATATCATCATGCATATATCGACAAATTCTGCTCACGTGCCGCATGTTATTTATTCATGGCAATAACATTAAAAATTAGCTCACATGGGCTAGTAACATCCAATTCAATATTTCTTACAATTATATTTTTATATAATTCAACCTCATGTTAACACATTTAATTATATGCATTAACATATTAATTTCCACAATTCAAGCCATTCTATTCAAGCAAATTCACATGGACATGTTCGGTCCAACAAGCACATCGAGACTAATGCAACGGTCCACATCGGGTCCATGGGTTGTCCATGGACAGTCCCCTTCATAAAAAATGGCCCTAAGCACCAAACACACAACATGTTATTCATTCACCAAGCAATAACATTGCAAACCATTTCTCATGGACAATCTTTGTGACGCCCCAAAACTCGGGGGTCCGTTGACTACCCGTCAACCCGCGGAATACTCGTGAATGTCGGGTAACCCGACACTACTCACGAAAAATCGGGGCCGAGTCCTTTGTGCGGGGCTCTGCCCAGAAAATACATAACTTTGTCCCAGCAAACATCATAAGACATACACATGATCGCGGCCACTTGGGCCCACTCTGACAATACTTCGTCAATATATACATTAACTATATACCATAGCTTCAAGAGTTAATAAATTACTCTTATCTGGCATATATTAAAATTATAGAATTCTAATACATATACATAATAATACTAAAGCCCTGACTTAGGCTTTCTTTAAAATCGGCCTCCTAAGATGAACGATCTCATAAATACGCTCTTGTACTGAAATAATATATTCCCTCGACAAAGTGAGCTAATGCCCAGTAATGGAATCACCCTAAATGGGTTACTCCCCACCTAAGTGCATATGCAATGATCCTATGTAAACACACACTCAAGTAAATGCGTGATCCTACTTGAATGTCTACATGACTAACCCATGTCCCGAGTCCTCACCGACTCCCACACACTTGCCTAAGTCATGTATGAGAAAACATCATTTTCAAAACAAAACTTGTTGTTCTTGAAAATACACTATCGAATCTCGGTAAAAATATGGGACTACCCTCTGAGGCGAATGTGTTGGAGAACCTTCCAAAACAATACATGGGCTCCTCAGCGTGTAATTAGCCGGACCATCTCCCGACACCATTCTCCGAAAAATCATCATGTGAAATTCCTTTACTTAACCATTTTTTCGTTTTTCGGAAAATTCATGTCATGCACACACTAATTTCTAGGTTGCGGTTATATGAAATGCATTATGCCATTGACACAATTTATATAACACATTCTGATATATAATGCATATATTTACATAATTTAAGAAATCAGCAACATGTTATATAAATTCTCAATACATTACGAGAATCCAGCTCACATGGGCTAATTTAACAAACCTGAAACAATTCGATTTGAATTACTCGACCAAACACATTTTCTCACAAAATATTTGTTAACACTATTGAATAGTGAAGCAGCGGAGTTCTTGTTCACGACCAATCACCCAACATCGGTTCCCTTTTTGTGAGCCAAAGAATCTATGTGTTCTGGGCGCCAGAAGTAGCCATCGCGAAACAATTCAGCCAAAGTGTACCCTGAGACTGACGATCCGTGAGTACAATCGCGAATATGTCAAGCGAGCTCCTAAAATTTCCACATTTCGGTCCCAAGTTTTGGGACCGATCAAACGGTCGTTCAAGACCTCAAAATCAATAATCATCAACAAAACACTTAAACAAAGTGTAACTCAAGTAGGATAAAACCCCTACCTCACGAAGTTTGTCGAAACTCCAAGAAACTAGTACCTACGCGTTGCCCTCGCCGCGTAGAACGACTTTCCTTCTTGCTCCGAAGGAATCCGACGGTCCGATCGCTCGAGATCTTAGAGAGAAGTCACACTCTCTCTCACTAAAATAAAAAACCTAAGCTACTGTAAGTGTTCTCCTCCCTCACGTTTTCTTTTGGTCTCTTAAGGTAGGAGATGATCACTATTTGGACTTTTGTTCTATTATCATTTACAATTTAATTAATACCAATCATGTCCCTAAGCTTGGATTTTTGACATTTGACACTATCTCGGTCATCCATTTTGATAATCTCTCTACTCATGCAACATGTGTCACATGATTACATGTTATAGGTGACTTTTGTCACATCACATGTTGTTTTACGGCACTCGATACTTTCGATTGCCTCGAGAAAAAACGTCACAATTTCAATGTCTCGAATTCGGCGTGGTAGCTAAATTCTTGAGATGATTCCAACGGTGAAATCCGTTTAGGCATCGAGATCTAGAAAATTTTTGAATTTTGGTGAAATTACGATTTGCCATTTTTTCGAAAGTGGAATTTTCGAGATCCTGATCTTGGTCTGACAAGCAATCCGGATTGTTTTAACGGTCTCAAGCGGTAGTGGGCTGTCGAGTGGGCAGCCCTCTCGCAACTTATCGGTTCCACTTTGTGGAACCGAGAATCCTTGGCCATTTCCGGCCTCATACACATCAAATACAATTTGCATGTTATTTAACATCAAGCAAAACACACAAATATAACACAAGCCACCCAACAGTCCGTGGACTATCCAAAACGTGTCCCTAATTTCCAGCATTTCAGTCCCAAATTTTGGGATCTATAACCTGACCACTCATGACCTCCCATATCAACAACCATTTACAAGGCTCTTAAGCGAAAATAAACAAGTAAGGAAAACCCTACCTCCCGGTTGTCGAAACTCCCGCAAACCGATCTTGTGTAATGCGGCGTGACGCAACTGTAACTTGGCCCGGCGAACGACGATCCGGCGTAGGAAATCTAGAGAGAAGTTGAACTTTCTCTCTCTAGAATTTGTTTCTCCCCTCCACTTCACGTATACCAACCAAAAATGAAGATAAATGTTCTTTTCTCTTTTCACTTATTGCCTTTTTGTCACCAGCTATAACATGTCAATGTCGTTGACTCATTTGGACCACGTTATCAGCTTATCAATCTTTGGATTTCCATCGATTGAGGATAATCACATGTCCATGGGCCCAGCACTTGAGCTCAAGTTGACTAATTCTGCCGCATGACACATGGCACCTCTTGATCCACTCAAAATGTGCCAAGTGTCCTGCACTAGCCTCGTTGCCTCGAAAAACGTGAAAATTACGACTATCTTGGAATTCGATGAAATTCGACGTAGTAGCTAGATTTCGCGAGACGATTCCAAGGGTAAAGTCTGTTTCGTCATCCGAGATCTAAAAATTTTTTGGATTTTTGACCGAAATTACTATTTTACCTTTTTTCAGAAAATTTGGATTTTCTCGAGGTTTCACACCGCGAGTCTCTTACACCCATACAGAACTTTTCGGATTACATCGCGGGTCTCTTACACTCATGTTCCAGGCTTTTCACCTGAGGTAGTTAACGGTCCCCTTCTTGCTCCGCCCAACACACATTAATTACATTTCTTTTTATGTTTTTAAACCGTGAGACATTTACGAACATCGTCAAAATGCGAGCTCACTGCCATTCCTGCCACCAATTGAATACTCAATACCATGCACCACACTTTGGCTCGTGATGTGACAGGTCTGCATGTAAATGCATGATGCCAATGCATTTTCCTTTTATGTTGCATGTATATATGAGTGCTACATGGCTGTTACATACCATGGGCCAATTATAATTTTTACATATAATTGACATCCATGCAATCCATGTTAATACATGAAATAGCATATATGAACATGATTTTTACACACAACAACATGTTATTTAATATTTTACCACAATAACACACAAAATGGCCTAGTTCTCGGACCCACATAAAATAGGGCACCTCTTATCCATTCACAGTTCATCACTGAATTTTTTAGGATACCAAAACACACCACAAAATCCAAAGACATCAGTTCTGAGATCAAGCAAACTTATTACAGGTTCGGGAATGCTAGAAAATAGTCCAGAAGAAAATTGTTCTGAAACACATCAGTGAGCAATCACGGCAATTGCTTAGAACAATGCTAAAATAGTCTTGAAATTCAGCCTAAACTGTTTGAAAATAGTCCCAAAAATTCTTAAAAATTCCTACACCCAGTCAAAAAATTAGAGGACTAAAATTTACCTCTTTTCACGACCTCTAAGCCAATCCCAAGCCATTAAATGGCCTTTAGGATAGAAATAATACAAGTAAGAAAATTTCCTACCTCGTGGAGTTTGACGAAACTCCAAGATTTTGGTGCCCATGCGTAGCTCTCGATGCGTGGATAAACTTTGCCTCTTGCTCCGATGAAATCCTACGATCCGATTTCCGTAGATTTGAGAAAGAAGTGAAAAAAATAAAAAATAAAAAAAATCTGCACTTACGCCATATATATATATATCCGTCATTTGACTTTTCTTTTGGTTTTTGGTTTTATCCTTTATTTATTTATTTTATTTTATTATTATTATTATATTATTATTTAATACATGGCTCATATTGCTTCATTTGGATCAGTTTTCGCAAAAAATAATTTATTATTTTGATTAAGCTATTTTAAATGAAATTAGCCAAAGTTTGTGAAACCCCAAGAAAATCTAAATTTTCTGAAAAATGGCAAAATGGTAATTTCGGTCAAAAATTTGGAATTTTTTTAGATCTTGGATAATGAAAGCCGGACTTCACGGATTGGAATCGTTCAATCTAGTTCTGCGCGCGATTGAATTAGAGACGGTCGGGTACCATGGATTACCGAGGCAACGGCGTGGTGCGAGGACACTTGATGCATTTTGAGGTGGCTCACGATTATTGTGCCACATGTCGGGTGCGAGGATTAGTCAACTTGAGCTCAAGTGTGGGGCCCACATGGACATGTGGCATCTCCTAATTGGGTAGAAAATTCAAAGTGGGTGGATTAAGTGGATAAGAAATCCAAATGAGCCAATGATGGCTTGACATGTGGTAATAAGGACAAAAAGGAATAAATGAAAAGAGAAGACAACTTCATCTTCTCCATTTTTGGGCTAGAACGTGCAGTGGAGGAGGAGAATGGATTTTTAGAGAGAGAAAGTGCAACTTCTCTCTAGATTTCCCGGCGATCGGACCATCGGTTCTGGATTGGGCCGAGAAACTAAAGAGTTGCTCTAAGTTTGCAAGAAGGGCTACGTGTAGACCTTGGGTTTAAGGGAGTTTCGGCTTGGCTACGGGAGGTAAGGAGTTTTCTTCTACTTGCTTTAATCCTTGTTTAAGAGCTTTGTAAATGATTTGGAGTGTTTGAGGCCGTGAATGACCATTTGGTTAGTCCCAAAAATTGGGACTGAATTATTGGAATTCTTGGGACTCGTTTTGGGCAGTCCCGGGACTGATTACGGATTGTTATTGGTCCATGTGTTATAATTTATGTAATAAATTATGGTTTAGGTGTCGTTGGGCCGGAAATGACCATGGATTTCGGTTCCACAAAGTGGGCAAATGCTAGGTATGAAGGTAGCCCACGGACAGCCAGATAACCTTGCTCGAGTTTGGGGCCCATTAAAAGCAGTCCGTTTACTATGATTGGACAAAAAATGTCCATGTGTTATTTGCATGAAATTGCTTGAAATGAATGGCTTGAATCGTGTGGAAAGAAATTGTTAATGCATGGAATTAAATGTGTTAACATGAGGTTTGAATTATGTAAAATATAATTGTGTGTGAGCTAGTGGAATTGAATAGTTAATTAGCCCATGTGAGCTAATTTTAATGTTATTGCCATGAATAAATAACATGTGGTATGTATGTGAATTTTGTCGATATATGCATGATGGTATATTGGCATGTGTTGGATGAAAATGACATAATGCATTTCGGCATATGCACCGAAGCCCGACCTAGAACAATAGGTGTGAGTGCATGACATGAAAAAAAAAGCAAAATGGTTGTGAAAGGAATTTCAAGGAAGATTTTCCGAGGAATTACCTTAGAGAGTTGTCTAACAGTTCATCTCGGAGGCGACTGTTTTGGAAAAATTACTCAGCAATTCACCTCGGAGGGTTGTCCAATATATTTATTGAAACTCGATAGTATGTTTTCAAGAACAAAAACCTTTTGTTTTGAAAACAGTGTTTTTTTTCTCACATTTGACTTAGGCATGCGTGAGGGAGTCAGTGAGGGCTCGAGAAGTGGGAAAGGGTGATTCGCATTACCGTAATTATCGGCGTGGAAGCGTTAGTAGGATCATGTATTTGTTTGAATGTGTTTATGTTGAATCATTGCATGTGCACTTAGGTGGGAGTAACCCATGTAGGATAATTCAATTACTGGGCATTGCTCACCTTGTCGAGGGAACATTATTTCAGGTACATGGAGTGTTCAGGAAGACGACGCTCATTAGAGACCACTTTTGAGAAGAAATCCGGGTTGTGGCTTTGATATTTGTTTTTTGTAAAACATGTATGAACTATTACAATTGAAACATGTTGTATTAAGTGACGGGGACCGAGCCAGGGATTTCTCAGGAATTGGGTCGCCCTAATTCAGAGAATCCCCACCTCACCCACCAAATCCCTAGGAAGAATCCCGTTTCGAGTCCCTTTCAAGGAGAGGAATGGCTCATGTAATTGTATCCCGATTATATATATAAAAAGACCCACTACATATATAGATAAGGACCCATAAAAGTTCGTACGAATATCGAGCATTCTAAGAGCTATTTGTGAATTTAGAGGTACAGTGAGATGAATAAGTCCAATACAACAAAAAACAAAATAGATAGATGCGATAGTGTACGGCGGTTGTGGCGAGGGCGGTGTCGAATACGAAGTAGGCCCTAATTTGTTTGGACCACAGAACGAGATTTAAAACAATAACGTGAAATAATAAATCTCGGTGAGTGGCATAGTTATAAGGAAAATAACATTTTATTTTGAAAATTTCTTCTCTCAAAACTCGAATCCACTCTTTTATAAGGTTCCCGTTTAGAAACATTTCCTGGCTTGACTTTACCTGAAGTCCCGACTATATGCAAAATCATGCTCCGACAATTTAGCCGACCTGATATTAAGAAAACTATAATCGAAACGCGCAACATAAAGCCGGCGCAAAGCATGGTAGCCATCATGTAATACGCTTGTAAATGCACCATAACCATAAGTATTAAAATAGTTGCCTGTATTCGGCAATCAGCGAAGAGGCCATTACCATATACCCGTCATAAGCCCAGGTCGGTAGCTCGACCTCACGACAGAGTGGCAACTAATACACTTGTGGTTACCGACATCACGTGGCAACTAATAAACCTCCGTGGGCAGGCCATCCCGCGTGACAACTAATAAACCTCCAAGTAGACCCGGCCATCACGTGGCAACTAATAAACCTCCGGATAAACCAGGCCATCACGTGGCAACTAATAAACCTCCGGATAAACCCGGCCATCACGTGGCACCTAATAAACCTGGGGTAAACTTTGGCCATCCGCGTGGCACCTAATAAACCTCGTTAAATGGCCATCACGTGGCACCCCCTAATAAACCTCCGGGTGGCACTGAGTAGTCGCGTGGCGTATCAAAATCGTTCCCTTGCTCACATGTACTTTCCCAACAATACCATATCAGAGTCATTCCACAAAATCTCAAGGTCCATACTTTTTTAAAACAATAACTTTCCAAAGTGGTTTACAACCTCAATCCACGTACCCAAAATATTCAAATACCACCAGGCTTTCATCCGCAATTGTTACAACTTCCAAGCGGTTAAAATGTTGACAAAATTCACATGAAATGATAACTTGCTTTACATGAGACCCGATAATCACATTTATGCAACTTGACCATTTGATCAAAAGCGTATATATGTAAAATATTTAATCACCGATAGATATATCAACATAATACCCCGTCATTTAAAACTCGTAAACCACTCACGGACTACGAGGCGTTCGGTTTGTTCCCCGGGCGGAGTCTCGGCTGGCGTGAGTGCACGTAATATAAATAAAAATACCGGCAAACCGATGGTGAACCTGTGACATTGGGATGCCTCTAAGGCCTCAGTGTAATTTTTAGAACTATGAAACCCGCTAAATTTGACCCCGACAGGCCCAATTACACAGTGTGCCCTATAGACCCGATACTCAAAATTGGGGCTTTTCGCCCGGGAGCTAATGTGAGGTCCCAGCGCGAGAACTACCGCGGGTGGAGCCATCGTCTGGGTCCTTAGATGGTTCTCCTCGCTCGCTGGGATATCCCCACGCTCCTGGGTTTCTTTGCCTCCGCGGGATGAGACCCGTCGCTAAAGCTTAAGGTCGCAGGAAGCATCCTTGCTACCAGGCGGGCTACTGGAGTTGGTAGCAAGATGCGAAGCTGCTGGTGGCGGATCAGCTGCGAGCTAGCTGCTAGTGTGCGCCGGATGACGATGTGGTGAATTAACTACTGAAGCCTCCCAGCTGATTGGTAGCAGGATGCTTCCACAAGGACCCCGTAAGCTCTTGGTGGCGGGTTGGTCCTTGCGGAGCGAAAGAAACCTTGTGACGAGGGGATATCCTAGTGAGTGGGGAGAACCATCTAAGGACACGGGGGTGACGATGGGCTCCACCGCGAGGGTAGGCTGGGAGTGGGGACCTCTCACAATAAAAAGGCGCCTTTTTATTGTGAGGTCCCCACCGAAGACCTTAGATGGTTCTCCTACATCGCAGGATGTCCTGCTCTAGGAAGTTTCTTCTTTCCATAGGAGTGACTCAATCCTAAACGAGGCTTATCCTGTGAGCTAATGCTTCGGTTGGTAGCAAGGATGCTTCCTAGGACCTTAAGCTCTTGGTGACGGGTTCAGTCCTTGCGGAGCGAAAAGAAACCTTGTGACCAGGGGGATATCCTAGTGAGTGAGGAGAACCATCTAAGGCCCCGGGGTGGGGACCTCACAGTGAAGAATTGAAGGCAAAGTGATGAATAAAAAGTGCAGGAAGTGATGCAGTAGCAAAACAGGGAAGCAGGAACAAACCAGGGATTTTCGCTATGATTGCGAAAATTTCGCTAGGATTGCGAAAATTTCGCAATCATAGCGAAAATTTGTAATCTAAGCGAATTTAACAATGAAAATTTGGCTAGCTAGCGGGAGATTTGCGCGTTAACTAGCGAAAATTCTCAATTTAAGCTATCTCATAAAAAATTTAGCTAGGCTAGCGAAATTTATTAACATAGTAATTTTACCGTATACTAGTGAAATTTCTTTTACTCTTCGAAATTATTTCGACTGTGTTTTTGGTTTTTATTCCCAACGACCACGTTTTGATAAATTACCATCTTGTTCCTATTGTAATTTCATATTTTAGGTAATTTTGTCATTTCACACCATGGGATTGGCTATATAAGCCCCCTCAACTTTGTAACCCAGAGGAACTTTTCCACTAATACAGTTTCCCGCAGCTTTTCATTTTAAGTTTACTTTGCTCTCTTCTCTCTCCTCTTTCTATCATTTTCTCGGCTGCCAAACACACCCCTTTAGGATGACAACTCAAGGGATGCTTGGCTAAGCCTCCATAGCCTTGAAGATGAGGGGTGCTAGCTTGGTTTTGGGGCTTCTGCAGGTTGTCCTCATGCTTTAAATGTTCTGATCTTGCATTTATGGTTCCATACTTTCGAACTAGGGTTTAATGCTATTTAATGTCTTTCTTTTGGTCAATACTTGCCATGCTTTAGGGGTTCGATTGCATTCTTAATGGTAGATGCCTTGACATTCTTTAGATGTCATTCTGAGCCATGGAAATGAGGGTTAAAATGCTAGGGTTTCAAAGCGAATAGGGACTTTGAATGCTTAGTACTTGGGTTGACTCAAATAGGAGTGGTTTAGGTTAGGTTTTATAGTAAACAATGATCTGGTTTTGGCTTTGACTATGTCATTGCCCTAATGCGAGGAAATAACCGAGGACACTTCAATACCCCGTGTTATCAGAAAGCTAGTGACCCAAGCCTTCAAGGTTGCCATTTCACGCTTTCGAATTAAGTTATTCTTTTGTTAACTAGTGAACAACGACTTCCAGTTTGTTTTTAAACAAATCCTAAATCAAACAAAAGTCTCACCATTTCCATCAGTCACGAATCATTCGGTGGGATGGCAGCATCCCAGTGTTAGACCTAGACCGCTATCTTGCCGGTAGCTTGACTACGGCGGTAGGAAGGCTATAGGAAACAAAATATTGTTGATTCAGGTCACCACTACCCAAAGTGGCCGCAGAATCAAATGCCGCCGTTGCTAGGGGATGGTGCCAAACTCGTATGATGAGTTGATGTGTACTTGTAATCCACATTACAAGTGTTGGTGACAGCCTTCCGGTCCTTTTAAATTAAGTGTGCAAGAGCTGTGAGTTTCTTCACTTGGCGGTTATTGCCATTTGTTTTTCCCTATTTCTGGTCGGTTTTGTTCTAAAGCGGCCTTTCTTCTGTCAAGCTTTGTTTGTGTTCTTTGTTTTGTTTCATATTGTGTAACAGGTGTTTATGTCCGGCTCTTGGACGAGGGGGATATCAGGTAGATTGCAAGAGTGAGTGCACCGATTGAGCAAGAGCTGTGAAAATCGGTGTGCCTGATGACGAATGGATCCTGCACGGGGAACAACGAGTCGAAACAAGCACCCCATGAATCAACGACGCCGGTCGATGAGGATCACATACACCCTCCTAGAGTGAGTGCTCCTTCACGCATCATACCTCTGGCGAGGATGTAGCCGGTGAGACCCTACCCTAGTGCTGCTTCCCATTTCATGGTATGGAGAATGAAAATCCATATTCACACATACGGGATTTGAGGGAAGTATGCACTTAACTTTTAAGGAGGGTATAGCAGGCATGGAATTATTGAAGTTGAAGCGACCCGTTAGCCCTCAAGGACAAAGCCAAAATATGGCTCAATTCACGAGGCCGAACGATTAGAAGTGGGCCGATCTTCAAGCTAAATTTTTGAAGAATTCTTCGGTGCGACAAAGACGGCAGTTTGAAAAAACGAAGTCTACACTTACTCGGCCTATGACAATGAGAAATTCTATCGGTGTTGGGGAGAGGTTCATAGAGACCATCAATACGTAATACACCATGGTTTTGATACATGGATGTTATTGGTCATTTCTAAAATGGTATGTCACCTGCCATGGCTTAAGCTACTTAGAAGCCATGTGTGGGTGACTTTACGAGCAAGCATCGGATGAAGCTATGAATTTCTTGAATTATGTGGCTGAAACTTCAAGGGTTGGGATAGACCAAACCCGAGAGATAGAGAAAATGAGGCCCTCGGCACACCAAGGGAGGAATTTTACACTTTAGGAGGACATGGAAATGAAAGAAAAATCTCGACCCACCATTTAGGAAGGTGGAGGAGCTAGAAGGAAGAGGCTCCATGAAGTGCGGGCGTTATTTGAAAATACTGCAGGCTGACCCATGCATCAATTGTCAACCTTTGTCATCCGGGAGAAAACTCAAGTGCCCCATTAGTGAAGGATTTGATGTCGAGAACATGCTAATGTGGTGGGCGATACAAGCCCACGACCGAAAATGCCCCATACGGTACAGCACATACAATTGGTGGAAGAATCACCTAACCTCTCCTGAAACCTAGTCCCCCTTTGCCTATGTGCTTGGTGCCAAATAGCGATTTGGTTCCTCATCTCAACCACGACCAACATCATCCACTTCTCTGTTGAAACGAAGCTATATTGAATTTGAGCAAGGTGGTAGGCAATTTTGTGGAGGAGCAAAAGGGGATAAATGTCTGGCCCGACACGAAGGATGAATGCGTAGAAAGTACATTGAGCAAAGAATAGATGGGCTTGAGAGCAATCTTAATCAATGACAACTGCGATGTTCAATCACAAAAATCAGCTGTCTGGCTGGAGGTACGGGAAGAAGGTTCCCTTCCCAGGCATTACCCTAATCGAAAGGGGTGTGGGTAGGTTCATCGGCAATACGGGGATGGATGAAGTGAAAGCCATAATCACTCGAGTGGAAGAGATAGAGCAACCGATTGCCTATATTCTTGAAGAAACATGCAAGAAAAAGGGAGGCGAGGCACGGAAAGGTAGAGGCAGTGAGGATCTGAGTGAAGAAAGCATGCCCCTCCATTTCCCCCAGAGCAGCAGAGGCGAGAAAAATCGAAACCAAGGCGAAATTTGGGTGCTAAGGCGAAGTGAAGGTAAACATTCCACTGCTCGACATGATTAAGCAAGTCCCAACTTATGCAAAGTTCTTAAGGACGCAATGCAGTCAAGAAAGGGTTAGGCATTGAAAGAAGGCCTTCCTAGCAGAAGCGAAGTCGGTGCCGTAATCCGAGGCCAGACCCCGATCAAATACAGGATCCGGGATCCCCCACAATTTAGTCAACATTGGAGGGACTGCATAGACAAAACGCTGCTAGATTTAGGGGCGGTGTAAACCCTCTTTCGCCATACTCAGTGTATAAGCAGTTAGGTTTAGGGGAGCTCAAGCATACCAACATCACTTTGTCATTAGCTGACCGATCGGTGAAGATTCCTAAGGGAATAGTTGAGGATGTCTTGGTAAAAGTAGACAAATTCTACTACCCAGTAGACTTTGTAGTGCTTGATACCGGTAATCGCCAAGTGGGCCCAATCATTTGCCAATTATCTGGGAAGACCATTTTTGGCCCGCGCGATACGTCATCAATTCTTGCGAAATGGGTAATCTGACTCACATTTGGCAACATGACATTGGAGCTCGACACCATTTCCATGAGTCACAAAAGCACAACCCGGTGGGAAGGGTGATAAGGAGGCGATGAAGTCTTGCTCAATTGGTCGAGAATGCGAGAAGTAGCGGTCCATGAAAGCTATGAAATTGACTAACGAAGATGGAAAGCGGTGTTTGGGAATTGTCATCGGTCACCACTACGAGCAATTGAGGTCAGCCCCGAAATCACCTGAGTGAAGAAAATCAACAGAATGGATAACATGGAGGTGCCTTCATCTGCTTAGGGTTAAGAGCTCCTCACTCCTTGACCCTCCATGGAATGAATGTCCGATAAAAGCGAGCTGGTTTGGTGTCCACCCGAAACCAAATTTCAACTGAATTTTTTGATTTTTGCTTAGAATTGTTTAATTTCACTGAAGCTATTTTTAGTAATTTGAGTTTAGCAAATTTCCTAAATAGTATTCTAATTTTAATATTAATTTTTATTTATTATTATTATTTTGGTTTTGTTACTTGTTATTTTTGTTTTTAATCAGCTTAAATCAAATTTTTATTTTTTTTATTTTATCCGCAGGAGTCCAGACTTGACAAATATTTCGCTATTGTAGCGAAATTAGCCTAGTGGCTCTTGCTTCTACGTCACGGTCTTATAAAAAAGAAAAAAGGGGGACCATTTATCTTCATTCCACCCAGCCCCGAGGCCTCCGTGCCGGTGACATAGCCACCCAGCGCTCTGGCCGTGCGTGGCGGCCGCGCCGCCTCCGGTCTCGCCCGTCACCAAATGCCGGTCCCGTGCCACGGCTCGGCTTGTTTTTGCCCGGCACGTGCGAGCCCGACCTTGCGGATTAGTATCCATGCCACCTTTACGCCAACCGGTGCCACTGGCTCGGTAGTGCCTTATTGGTTCGTGAGCCACTGGTCGGCCCGAGTGAGGCACAATGCACGCTACCACTCCCGGTAGAGTGACCTTGGTGCCTTCCTCACAAGCTCTGAATGTAGTGCGATACCAAGGGTGGTTCCACAGCAGGCCGCGGTTAGATTGCACTCGGGCGAGGAGGGCGGGGCCAGGCTACGACTGCGACTCTGATCTGCAGAGGAGCCTCGGGGGTTCGGAGTGTCGGACTAGGATGAGACCACAGGGCCCCTTCCCAGTGCCTCAGGCGATCCGGGGAGGCTGGAGCCCTTAGCGGGGCCCGGACATCAGGCCCGGGGGAGTCCTCGTCATCTAGGCCTCAGCCACCGCTTTCCACAGGTGCAGAGGAGAGCTCATCGCCCCATCTTTCGCCGGCCTCGAGGATCAGGCGGCCATTGTTTACTGATCTAAAGGAGCATGGTATGACAATGCTCTAAAGTGGTCTCGGCTCGGGCCAATCTCTGGTCCATCGATGCTTGTGTAGTAGCCAATGCACCGGAGCCGGCATCCATAACACTGCCCAACTCCCTCGGTGACATGAACATGCTGGGAGAATCTTGTCTTTGTATATGAAGAGTAGGGAGTGTGTGAAGGCTGGGGCGTAGAAGGAGGAGTGGAGGAGGAGATGGAGGGGACAAATCTGGCTCTGGACTCCTCTCCACCTCTACCTTTGGAGAAGGATCATCTCCCCTCAGGGGATCCTCTGCTACCTCATCTGGTACCTCCTCCTGGTCCTGCTGCTGGAGGAGAAAAGAAATCGGCATCACCAAGGCTCGCTCCCAGACGAGACACGAGGGCATCTGATGTCCTCTGATCACGGGGGCTCCATAGAATCCCAAATGCTCAGAACTGTCTCGTGGTCGGCATCCATGAGGGTGGAGCCCTCGGCTGAGGGCCGGGCCCTTGCGGTGGACCTTATCACCAGTGCGGCCGGGGCCGGTCATGACGGCTTAGAGGCGAACCAGTCCTATGAGATCGGTACAAGGCCTCTAGTGTGGCTCCCACAGCGGTGAACATAGTCTTTGTAATGAAGCGAGGCTGGTCGGGACGGGTGGTCCACGAAGCATCCCGAGGCGGGGCGCGCAACGGAAGAAGTCTTGGTCGATCGTAGTATCTCGGCCGAGACAGCTGACCATCTCCTCTGTGACTAATTGTGGCCAAATCAGATATCCTCGAGGTGGCCGGCTTTCTGGCCAGCGAGCTAGCGACTGAAATGTCATTGCTTTCGGGTACCCTCGGTCGATCGTCAATGGTGAATCGGAGCTCCATCGGACTCGGCACTCCCCGGGAAGTCATAGAGTGGTAGAACTGAAGCACCACCCGGGGGTAATAGAACTGCTGCGGTGTCATGAAGGGTAGCAAGGAGTACTGTGTGATCAGTCTCATGGAGTCTCTGAACCGGGGGTCAGCGGTCAGTGCTGGCACGTCGTAAAATGACTCTCCATGAAAATTCCTGGCGTGAAAATCCACGTTCCTCGGTATTGGGGTCCTAGTAAACAATGGTCGCCTGATCCTCGAAGTAGGCGGAATGGGCGATGTTCTCCTCTCTTTGTGTGGAAAAGCGAGTGGTGAGGCCTAGATGACGAGGACTCCCCCGGGCCAGATGTCAGGGCCCGCTTGGAGGGCTGGCCCTCTGGATGGGTCTCCCCGAGCAGGAAGGGCGGGGGTCCATCTGGTCTGATACCTCTGAACCCACGAGGTCTCCTCTGGGGCGTAGGCGGCTGTAGGCGGAACTGCTCCTCTGCTCACGGGTGCTAAATCCCAACCACCGAGCCAGGCGAGAACCGCACGGTACGTACCATATCTTGTGGCACGAGAGGAAGGCACCAAGGCTCACGGTTGGGGTGGCGGTGCAAGCGTGCTCACTCTCGAGGGTGGACAACTGGTTGAACGATGGTACGGGTGAGGGCCGGGACACGGTTAGCGAGCGGGGGCATGGATGTGACGGCTGATCTTTGGAGGCTCCGAACACGTCTTGTGACTGAGTCAGGCGAGCAGGGCACGGGACTGCGGTGGAGATGGCGACGCCGAGGTAAGGCGCGGCGCTGCGGCAGCACGGCTGGAAGCATTGGTGGCTATGCTCAAAGCGTGGAGGCTCGGGGTGGAATGAAGATGAATGGTTCCCCCTCGAAGGCCTCCCCGCGTGGCTGCTGGCCACCCGCGCTCTAGGCGTGCGCTAATAACTAACCGCACCCTGCTACCCGGTGCAGCCATCTCCATGCCGTCGTGCTGACTGGCTTGACTGTCTTTGTGCACTGAGTATCCATGCTGCAGCCGCAATCGCTACTGCTGGCTCAACCGTGCCCTGACCGGCCAAACCTGTTCGGCACGGTGGCTGCGATGCTACCCACTGCTGGTAACTTCTGTGCGAAACAAATCTGGCTACGTTGCCGGTGACTTCCGCAATCGGTGTTTAGCACTCCATAATGGAAGCGGGAGCCCGGCCGATCTAGAGGCCTCCGGTGAGAGAGAGGCTGAGAGAAGATCATGCTTCCGCCCTCGGCGGGCCAGTGCAGCTCGGCTCGGTATCCCACAAATCGCCTATAGGCCTCGTGCCGCTCACGGCAGAAGAAGAAAATATGTATGCTCAACGATATCAAGATCGGCTGATCCTGTTCTTTTCTCCTCGGCGCGGGACCGGGGAGGGGTACCGGATGAGACGAGGGATCCCGAGGGAGATGGTCACCTCCCGAAGGTAGAGGTGGAGAGGAGTCCAGAGCCAGATTTGTCCCCTCCATCTCCTCCTCCACCTCCTTCGACTGACACTCCTGGCCCTTCATATACAGCACAGCATTCTCCGGAGCATGTTAAATGTCATTCGAGGAGTTAGCGAATTATGGATCTTGTTTGTGCATTGGCTACTACGGGCATCGATGGACCGGAGAATTGGCCCGGTAGGGCCACTTTAGAGCATTGTCATACCATGCTCGCCGGATCATGAGTCTGTGGTCTCAGCGAGCCTACACATCGTGATGAGCCAGCGGCAGCGTCCTTAGACATGCGCGGCAGCGGCGGCGGCTTGAGATCCGCCACCACTGCGAGTGAGGTGGTTACACTCTGTCTCTAACTTTCCTATCCTATGACATGTTTCTACTTTGGTACGGGAGGAAAGTTAGAGGAGATTAGGAAGTAATCTTCTATCATTTTTGTACAATTTCCAGCTTTATCAGCGCCTACTCATTTTGTATAGGGTTCGTGTATTAACCCGATAGTAGCGTTGATGTTTTGTCATATTTAGCTATATTAACCATGTATTAGCCATTTTGGTTCTATCAAAAGCTTTATAGCATTATTTACAGTTTACTACACTTTTGCAAATCACTTTTGTTTCTACATTTTGTGTTTCAGCTTTTGCCTTTAGTTGAAAAATTGAAGCCCTGTATGTTACCTTAATGTTGAGCAATGCATGCATGATTTAGTTTTAGGTCAGTGAGATTCCGACACATTCAACCTTGAACATTCCCCCTTTAGCTAATTCACACACGCACGGATTGTACCAATAGGTTGAGGAAGCTTTGTCTGCTCATACTTAGGCCTTAAATTTGTTGGCGACCCATAATAGGTTTGTGTTACCCATGTATGAAGACGATAGCAGTCTTCCAAATGAAAAAGAAAAGCAAAACTTGAAGAAATAAAGCGGCGCTTTGCCTTGAAACCCGAACAGTCCGGGTATATGGTAGCCTTTAAAGCCGATGCCCAAGCCTTAATTGGTTGGGAGTCATCTCGACTTAATGTTCGCTACACGGGTGGATGGGTAGAGTTTAGCGTGTTGTAGGTGTAATTCTCGAAGTCATTGAAGTGGGGTGAAACACTGCGAGTTTGTGGTCAAGCGATCCTTTTGTCTTGATGCTAAACCTTAGTGGTTGGGGAGTCATGGTGGACCTGTTATACGAGACTTTGGTGAGAAGTCGAGTTTTAGCATTACCACATTGCCATCGAGGAAGAAATAGAGGGTGTAGCTAGTCTGTTAAGTTGGTCAACGGTTTAAGGCCATGGCGTCAGCTAGGTTAAGGGGAGGGAATAGCTTTTAATTTATTGACTCAAAATGGTTACCTTAGGAACAATTAGATTTTTGGTGGAAGTTCAGGTTGATTTCCTTTGGATCGATGTTGACCTAAAACTAGTTCTTATATGGTTTTGTTCTTTCATGTCGTCTGACCGAGCAGGTGTAAGTGTTCATTTAAGAGTAAAGCCTATTTGTACATACACTTCTTGAACCTTATACACTTTTTGTAAAAGCACAACATGCATACCTTTATTGTTTTTAGCATTGCTAAGGGACTAGCAACGTGTCGGTTGGGGGGTGTGATTAGTGCCCAAAAAGTGCTATTTTGAGCCCTATTTAAGATAGGTTTTGAGTGCTTTTTGCGCACTAATCATATGAATTAAGCCAATTGTCATGTGCATTTCCACTTAGCGCTTCTGATTTGTTTTCGAGATTGTTTTGGATAGTTTTGCTGGTCTTGGGAACTTTAGTCGAGGCAAGCAGCTTCTTGTGGTCTTGAATGAAGAATCCTCGATGATTTCACGGTGAGGCGATGAAATGTCAAGATGCGTGAAGGTGAAGGCAAAGTGATGAATAAAGTGCGGGAAGTGATGTAGCAAAGCGAGACGAGGAACAAACCGGGGATTTTAAGCTAGGATTGCGAAAATTTCGCTAAGATGCGAATTCGCAATCATGGCGAAATTTTAAGCAATCCTGCTGAAATTCTGCTAGGCTAGCGGCCCATGACTAGCGAAATTCTTGATGCTAAGCGAAAATTCTCAATTTAGCTATCTCTAAAAATTTAAGCTAGGCTATGTCGAGAATTTCGCTTCAACATGCGAAAACACTATCTCTGCGAAATTTCTTGCATATGAGAATTGCTTTCGGCACGTGTTTTTGGTTTTTATTCCAAAACGACACGTTTTGATAAATTACCATCTTGTCCCTATTGTAATTTCATATTTTAGGTAAATTTTTGTCATTTTCACACCATGGGGTTGGCTATATAAGCTCCTGACTTTGTAACTTGGAGGAACTTTTCCACTATCTGAGTTTCCGTGACTTTTCATTTAAGTTTACTTTGCTCTCTTCTCTCTCCTCTTTCTATCATTTTCTCGGCTGCCAAACACACCCCTTTAGGATGACAACTCAAGGGATGCTTGGCTAAGCCTCCATAGCCTTGAAGATGAGGTGCTGAAAGCTTGGTTTGGGGCTTACGCGGAGTTGTCCTCATGCTTTAAATGTTACAGGTCTTGCATTTATGGTTCCATACTTTCCAAACTAGGGTTTAATGCTATTTAATGTCTTTCTTTTGGTCAATACTTGCCATGCTTTAGGGTTCAATGCATTCTTAATGGTAGATGCACTGACATTCTTTAGATGTCATTTACGAGCCATGGAAATGAGGTTAAATGCTAGGGTTTCAAACTGAATGGGACTTTGAATGCTTAGTACTTGGGTTGACTCAAATAGGAGTGGTTTTAGGGTTAGGTTTATAGCTAAACAATGATCCGGTTTGGCTTTGACTATATGTCATTTGCCCTAATGCGAGAAATAACCCGAGGACACTTGATACCCCGGTATCAAGGCAGTGACCCGTGCCTTGAGGTTACCATTTCACACTTTCGAATTAAGCTAATGCTGTTAACGGTGAACGACAACTTCCACGTTTTTAAACAAATCCTAAAATCAAACAAAAAAGTCTCACCATTTTCCAATACTGATGCGAATCATTCGTGGGATGACGCATCCGGTGTTCGACCACTGAACCGCGCTATCTTCGCGGTAGCTTGACTACGGCAGTAGGAGGAACATAGGAAACAAAATATTGTTGATTCCGATCACCCTACCGTGGCACGAATCAGTTGTGTAGGACATATCTCAAGTGGGTGCTCCGAATTGGGTGATTCCAGTTGGAAAAGAACCCTTAACACTTTATCTTCAAATGAGTAATATGGAATGAAATCCTGAAGGTGTTTTTGTGTTGAGTGCGTTGTTTGTGTAACCTAATAATGAGTGTTAAATGTTGATCCTAGTAAGTGTAAGAAGTGCACTTGGGGATCAAGGTTTATGTTGAAGAGTATAAGAATATATGTGAGTCGAGTGGTGATAAGTAATAGACCGCAGGTGAGCACATGTGACACGAATTGTGAGAGGCTAAGGAATCTTATGACTTTTTATTTGCAGATCATTTGGAGTAGCCTCTGGCTTTGACTTCCTTGGAAGACTTGCGGATTTTTGAATCCAAGGAAGGTAGGGATCTTAGTAAATCCTTTCTCCCCGCTGGTACTATGGTTTGACGAAATTCTCGCACCATTCCATGCTTGGAACCAGGGGATTTTCTAATGATATATATAAATGTGTATATTTTTATATCTATGGAATTCTTTCTTAATTATCCCAGAGCATGATGTTTTTAAATATCCATGGGTGAATGCTTTGTGATATTGTTTTAAAGCATGACATGGGTATGGGACTGTGAGAGTTCTCATTGATAGAATGGACACTGACGATGACTAGTCCTTTGTGGTCATATTCCTAGCAGCCGCTGTGATATGCTGTGATGGGTATATCCTTTAAGGGTAAGTCCTGCAATTTGTCGTTGTTCGGATGATCAGCCTAGTCCGTGAAAGCCCAAAAGAGTCAAACACGAGGGGTGGAGATGATGGTAGTATTGTGATTCATGTGTTCCCATCATCAACTATTTGTAAGATGCTCATGTTTCGAGATATCTCTAATTATGTATAATTGAAATGTTTTTTATGAGCATGGCTTGTTAGGATTCACTAATGTAGTTGTCTAACTCACCCCTATTATTTCCTCCACCTTTTAAATGTAGGTACGAGACCACCGCGCGATACGAAAGTTGGACCCGTAGGTTTTGAGTGATCGGAAGATTGCATGCCAACCTTAGCTCATGGTGGTCGAGCATACATTTTGATGAATATTTAGTTATGTGGACAATTAATCGTATAATGACAACTGGTATCTTTAAAGGATCATTGCATATTTGTGTTTGTGTAGCCACTAGTTTTGGAACCCATGTAAATTATTTGATCATGTAAGTGTATAGTTTCATACACCAGGAATTAACTCAGATCGATATGTGTATGTTTGATGTCACCTACGAGGCATTTTCTGTATGGGAAACAACGTCACACTTCATTATGTTGGAATGAGACCAATTAAAGGAAATTACTAGGTCCTGAGATTGTGCAAACGACTGTGGACAAGGTTAATGTTATACGCGCCAGGTTAAAAGTAGTTTCAAGATGTAAAAGAGCTATGCGACAAGCGTGAAGGATCTTGAGTTTGAGGTCGAAAACGAGTATTCTTAAAACTCTTCCTGGAAGGTGGTACGCTGGGGAAGCAAGGAAGTTTTAAGTCCTTGCTACATTGGACCTTTTGAGAGATTGTTTGAGAGGATAGGCCCAAGGGTTTATAGGATTAGATCATGTCTGAGATCTCTCCAGTCCATAATGTTTTCCACATCTCCATGCTATAAAGTGAGTCCTATCCTCACACGCGGTACTGTGCACTGTGAGATTGAGTCAGGGATGACTTATCCTATGAGGAACATCCAAAAGTATGACCAGACAGAAGGAGCTTCGCAACAAGACAATATCCTTAGTGAAAGTCCTTTAGAGAAACCACCTAGTCGAAGAGGCGACTGGGAGCTGGGGAGGACTAACAAAGTGGAGCCAAGACTCCTCATCTCTTCCATGACAGAGGTAATGACTTCGTGGGATCTAAATTTTCTTTAAGGGTAGGTTGTAACGACCCGCACTAAACAATAATGAAGCCTTTTAATACATTTGAATTAAGTTTGACTAAGCTCGACCAACACTTAAAGAGGGGTCTGAATTTGACTTTTCCGAGAATGAATAGTTTTGGGTTAACTAAAGCACCACTGTAGACCTCGGCTGAGCACGAGTTCAGAGATCTGGTGAACGTCATTAATCCGACTTACGATAAAAAGTTACCACTATGAGAAATTCAAACAAGAAGATTTTTATCGTTGTCTGGGTATGTCTTTGGTTTTTACCGAAAAACGAATTTGTGGCCTTATATAAACATAACTTTGGGTGCCAAATGAAACCCTAGCCCCAAAACACCACTCTTATCACAAACCCTAGGAAAACTCTCTCCAAATTCCCAGGAACACCGAGTGTGTCGTTTCACCATTTGCAGCCGTGAGCTTTGGACCAAAGAAGGCGCACCCCTGCCACCCCAACACCGTGTACGCCGGCCAGGAGGTGCGCCACCTCCGCACGATCACGCCGGTGAAATTCATCACTGGGGCCGCCGAACGCGCCCGGACGGCCTAAGAAAGCTGCCGCAGCGCCATTGTGGGTCACCGGAAATTTTCCACTTTTCCGGCCATTTCAGGCCATTTCAGGCCAACCCATACCTCCCTCCCACCATTTTTGGACCCTCTGAACTCATTTCCGTGGTCCCTTTTTGCAGATTCCTGTACCGCTGAAAGTTACGACGAAACAAAGTCGGGTCGAATCGCTGGATCCAGCTGCCACCATGTTAAGAATCGTTGACCAAGGTAATGGTGTACTTCGATGAGTTCCCGTCTCGGGCTCTTCCCATTGATATATGGTTTGGTGTGAATTTTGACATCGCTTGGTTGGTTTTCATTTGGGTCATTTACTAATAAAAGTTCGATCGAATCGAAAATTAACTGGTCAAGTTAGGCAAAATTGGAGTCTGATGAAAGAATTGATGTTTATGAATTATCGACGCTTTAATTGAGAAATAATGGGCTGAGGAACTCACCCGCCCAACTCGGTGGAAGCTCATCGTCACTCCCCGGTCCCAGATGACTGTCACAAAGCCTCGTTGATGCCAACTGGTCACCAAGAGTTTCATGTCCCAGTGAGCACTTGCCACCAAACCAGCTAAGAAATTATCTGCAAAGAAGGGATGCTTCCCATGACTTTAAGCTCGTGACGGTTCAATCCTTGGCCGAGGCTAAAGAAACCTAGAGCAGGGGATATCCTAGTGATTTGAGGAGAACCATCTAAGGACCCCGGGGCGACGACGGGTTCCACTCACGTAGCCCCGGGCGGGGGACCTCACAATGTGCCACGCCTTTATCGTGAGTTCCACCTCGGGCTTAATTATCGGTAAAGCCCATCGTCACTTCGTTCCGATGAAGCCCTTCACCACTAGATGATCCCCTGCCACAAGGCGCCCGCATGATTTCACCGCCGCCAGAAGACTTGCTACCAACTCCACCTGAAAGGTCAATGGCAGCAAGCGGATGCTTCCCATGACCTAAGCTCGGGTGACGGGTCTCGAATCTCATGCAGAGAAGAAACTCAGGAGCAAGGGATGTTCCAAAGGAGTGAGGGAGAATCCATCTAAGGACCCGGGGTGACGATGGCTCCACTCCGCGGTAGTTCCCGGTGGGGACCTCATATCTTCACGTATCTTGACATTTCATCGCCTCAAATTTCGGTGAAATCATCGAGGATTCTCGCATTCAAGACCAATAAGAAGCCGTTTGCCGACCGGGGTTCCCAAGACCAAAGAAAGCTATCCAAAACAATCTCGAAAACAAATCAAGCGCTTATGGAAATGCATGACAATTGGCGACTATATGATTAGGTGCGTTAAAAGCACTACTAAACCTATCTTGAATGTGGCTCAAAATAAGACTGGGCACCAATCAACAACATAGCCCTATTTCTTTTTTTTTTCCATAAGTTCCTAACCAAGTCAAATTTTAACACTCAAACACATCAAAGCCACTCTATTCAACTCAGAATATATTCCAAACCACACCTTAAACAAGAATCTAGGGTTTTGCCAACTCATTACTCAACCAATCTAAGGTTAGGATGAAACCCTAACTTCCAAAAGGAGAGAAATCCATAAATCATATCCCTCTATACAAAATCCCCTTAAATCCTTACACAAATAACCAAGGATTAGGTTTTACCACCCCATCCTTCAAATCTATACAGCTTCCAACCAAACCCCTAGAAAAAAGAACCATTTTATTAAAGAATCAGTCCAAAACCCTTACCTTTTGGCTCAATCCTTTCCTAGTCAGCAACACAATGAAGCGATCCCGCTATTTTTGAGAACCCTTCATGAACCTACTAACACCTATCCTTAGGAAACTCCGACTTCACACCGTAGTTGGTTGCCCCACCTGCCATTGCTTCTACTTTTCGAGATCCACGAAATGCCATCGCAGGAAACTACATGTTCGAGAAACCCCACTTGGCCCAACCAAAATTCACATTTGCTGAACTTAGCATACCACCGGTATTGCCTTAAAGTCTGCAACACCAAACCCAAATGTCTCTCATGTTCCAACTCGCTTCTCGAGTACACCAAGATGTCGTCGATGAAGACAATGACAAACCGACGGCGCATGGGACGTAAGACCCATCATTATTAAGTCTATGAAAATCACGGGGCATTATAGAGGTCAGAGACATCACTAGAAACTCACCTATATCTCGCTCACGTCATCTTGCAAATGTCCGACTTCTAATCCTTAATCGATGGTACCCCGACTTCAACACCCAGAGAACACTCTTGCAATTCAAGGGAGTCAGACATGAGGTCCAATCCGAGGCAAAGGATATCGTTTACGAATGGTGACTCATCTGAACTGCTCAGTCTATAATAACCTCTAAAGTGCCATCGTAAATAAAAACTATATCCGCAATATGTCGAAATATAATCGATTCCAAGGATAAGTTAGGAAGGTATACAAAACATTCTGATATTGCAACACAAGAATACAACCCTCAAGAATTTAGAAACCCAGAGCTCGATACTAAGCCGATGTGATCTCATCCTGATGTCCCTCCTGTAGATTTCCCGAGGTTCATAGTGAACCCACTATAACCTTGTAAGATACTGCGGAACTCACTGGCGAGGGGCAAACACATGCATTAATTTAATATCCCAATTATATATAACCATCCATATATAGATATGACCTATAAAAGTTCGATAGACAATAGAGCATTCTAAGAGTATTTGTAATCTAGAGGGTATAAGAGATAATAAAACCAGAATACAATAAAACAAAAGTTAAGATAGATTTATATAACAAAATATACCAAATATGGTGAGAGTGGTGTTTAATCTCAACAAGTATCTCTACTAACTGCTCCACTTTAAAGATCAAAATAATGGGAGATATTAAATCCATGAGCTATTATATTGCGAGGCCAATATTTTGCTTTTGAAAATTTCTTCTCAAAGTCCCTGGCTCCACTTTTTATAAGGTTCCTGCTAGAAACATTTCACAAAACCCAACTTTACCCCCAAGTCCAACATACTGCAAATCATGCTCAAATAATTTATTTACAATATTTAAAACAAAATCGAACTGCATACAACATAAAGCCAAGATATGAAGATGAGCAGTCACATCATGTAATAAACAATCACGAAAATGCAACAGAAACCATGGGGTATTCAAAATAGTTATACCATATTCAAAGAATCCGTCAGAACCATACCATATACCCATCATAAACTGGTTTAAGTCACCTCACGACACCGCGCGAACTAATATACCCACTACACTACCATCACGCGGCAACACAAATCCCAGTAGACCCTACCATCACGCGTAACTAATAAACCCGTGTAGACCCGCCATCACGTGGCAACTAATAAACCTCCGATAAACCCTACCATCACGCAGCACCTAATAAACTCCGGTAAACTCCGCCATCACGTGGCACCTAATAAACCGTAAACTCTGGGGCCATCACGCAGTACTAATAAACCTCCAGTAAACTTGGCCATCACGTGGTAATTCTAATAAACCCTGGGTTAACTGCCATCACGGCTACTGACAACGCTCCTCATCATGTATCACTTTCCCAAACAATACCATCATAGTCATTCCACAAAATCTCAAGGTCCACTTTTTTTTTAAAACAATAATTTCAATATATTACAACCTCAATTCACGCACTCCAAATATTCAAATACCACAGTTCACCCACTAATCAAAGATAACTTCCAAAACACCTAAAAATGTTGACAAATTCACATGAAATGACAACTTGTTTTACATGAGACCGATAATCATTTGTATGCAACCAACCATTTGATCAAAACAAGATATATAAAATATTAATACAATAAAGATATATCAACATAATATCCAAATCATCAGAAAACAAGGAACCACCACATCATAAGATGTCATTGCCTCCAGACTGCTCCACATGAAAGTCCGATATAAATAGTCACAATTTAGTCTAATAACAATCCTGATATCCGATGTCAGCGCCTCGCACAAGAATCATGAAACCCGCTTAAATTTGACCCCATGCACCCAATTACACAAAGGTGCCCTATAGACCCGACATCAAAATTGGGTTACCGAGCCACTTCAAATTGAACCGCCCAATAATCGATGAAACCACTAATCCAACCTAATTTTGCCTAACTTCACCAATCGGGTACTGGGATTTCACTCAAACTTTTCTGTAAGAATTACCCGAAATGACCCAAAAATGGAAAACCAACAAACATGTCCAAAATTCATAAACTATATATCAATGGAAAGCCCAAGAGAACAGGAACTCATCAGTACCATTGTTTTGGTCCAACAATATCATACGCACTTAAAATCACCCAACAGTCCTACCAACTTTGTTTTCATATCGAATCCAAACGTATATCCAAAGGACCACTAAATATTCTGAGGTCCAAAATATGGTGGAGTGGAGCAGGCGGGTTGGTTCAAATGGTCCGAATGGCCAAAGCGGAAAATCCTTCGCGGACTCCACAATGGCCGGCCACGCTCAGCCGCCCCGATCCGAATGGGCTGGTCACGTTGCCAGTCGCGGAAATTTCACCGACGTGCGATCGCCCCATGGCGACCTCCTCGCAAGCAAACACATGGTGGCTGTCGCCTGGTCCAAAAACCCACGCCACTGTCAAACCATCCTCACCTGTTCACAATTTTGAGAGTTTTTCCTAGGTCTGAGGTCAGATATTCTTGGGGTTGTGGTTTCATTTGGCAATCCAAAGTTATGTTTATATAGGCCCAGGCTACAAAAAACTCTACAAAATTTTGACACTCAAAGAAGGGTCATTGCTTTTGAACTTCTCATAAAGCCTAATCTTTATCCAAGTTTGATTGACTGCCCGCTGAACAACCCAGATCACGAGGTTCACAAACAGCTGAGTCATCCTGGAAACTATTCATCCTCAGTGGGTCAACTTGGGCCCACATACTAAGTGTTGGTCAAACTTAATGCTAAAACTCATTGTTTGGCAATGAAGCCGTTACATTGGTGAGTTAGATATATTAATCTTAACGCGGAAAATATAGTTCATGTATTTTTATATGGATGTCGCAGCCACGCCATTTTACCTACGTATGGGGTCCACACAGACATACCAGATTCAGTCACCTGCCGACGTTGTCAACGGGATTCCCCCGATTCAGCGCCACAGTCTATTTCATCAGATCTTGAAACCAGCGCCTCTCAATAAGTCTATCACCAATTGTCACTCAAAAATCAGAAATATTTAACTCGTCTTTAATTGATCAAACTTTTCGGGGTCACTAGATTTCAAGAAGATGAATTTAACTGCCACCGCTGGTTATTTGAGATCTTAGAAAATTTCTTTTTTGTTTTCAACCGGAATTAATGCTTTTAATTCTCTTTTTCTAAATTGATTTTCTTAATCCACACTTCGAGACATTATTCATGCACTACCCTAAAAATCCAATACTAGCCGATTTACATAGTTTGGGTATTTTTTTATAATTAAACCTTTTAATTATATTTACAATAAATTGTCATTGAGACTTGAATATGTCAAATACTCATCATTTGAACTAGATATGATATCGTTGTTCTAATATATTACTTACATATATGTTATATATATATATATAGCATAGATACTAAGTGATAAGATAATTTATCTTATTATATTATCCCATTAAAATAAATACAATATAATATCTTATAATTTCATATTTTATATATAATGAACTAGTTATGACACTTGTACGTTTTTAGCCCAAAAGCTAGTTCAAGTCTGAGAGTAAATCCCACTCCGAAGTCCGAACGTGAAACTGGTTGAGCCCAATATCGATCCTCAAACATCACGAAGGTTATAACCTGTAAGATCTCAGATCCAAACATCCGCTAATAGAGAATGCAAATAAAATCATAATTCCTCCTCAACCACGAAAGCTAAGCTCAGCGAGAGAGAAAGAGGGAGGCGTTCGAGCTTTCTCATATGAGGTTAGGCTCGTGATCAATCACATCGCCGTATTTCCCATGATCTATTTCCATGTTATGATTCAAATTTTATCAAAATCGCTTTTATAATTGATCCATGGCTCTATGCGCCACTTAGATGCACCGCCATGTGTTCTATTTCTTTTCCTCTTCGATTCAAGATATTATTTAGGATCGAATTGAAACATCTGATCGTTTTCATATTGTTCAACATTTATGTAATCATCAGAGAGATATGTTTAAAATCCTGTCATGTGGGATGGATTTACAGAACCAGGTGATTTGGAAGGTCAACTGAAATTGTTTCATTCCTAGGAATGATGTATGTAGTTACCTTTCAAAGCAAAATGCTGTATAGATTCATTTAGCAAAATTATTTTATTTATTGACGTAGTTTCATTTGGTTTTAAAATTTTTGATTCACAACTAAGAAACGTGTTTGGATGACTAGAACATAATTATGTTTTTCATCGCAGTTTTTGATTACAATGCTAGTAGTTGCAAAATGTGAAAGAATGGATAATTGATCCGGACCTTTAATTGTAATTTTATTTCTTATAAGGGTTCAAGATTGATTTGACAGCAGGATTATAATTCATATTATCACCCACTTGGAGCCACGCGCATTTACAAAATGAATTAAATCGCAACACATGTCTTCACTTACGTCATCCTGCCCTGTCTCCTTTTTGCCAGTCCTGTTATCCTTGAATGGACATGTTTGTAATCAAAAGAACGCATCGATCGTACCGTCGTCCCGTCTCCAAATCCTTCTATTGTCATCCCAGAATATATAATGATAACATCTTTGAGATGAGTTTTTTTTATCATTAAAAGAACAAATGGAAAAACTAAATGCTTTCACATTTATTCGCATCTCAAAATTTAGCAGCACAAAATCAAAACAATGAAATATTTAACTTCATGTCCAAAAAAGTCAAACACTTCATCTATCATGAGACTTTTTAGATATGACTACTAGTTGAAATAAATGGAAAATTTAGCAGATCACGTCCATTCATGTATGTCCTAAAAGTCTATTCTTCGTTAGATTTTCACACTAATGTAAAGCAGCTGGTAGTAAGACACAAATAGCTCTTAAATGATAGACAACTATTGATAATATCTGTATGTCATAGATAAGATATTTGGTAGGTAGCGGTCATTTGCGCATTTCAGTAGTCTTCGGCAGAGGAAAACATGGAGGGAGGGAGGACTAATGACATGATCAAAATGAAGAGTAGAATTGAAATCGATTTGAGAGAGAAAACAAATTAAAATAACGAATTGGGAGGAGTTGTGTGGAGAATTGAGAGTGGAAACATGGGCCCGGCATTTAAGGAAGTGGAAGGGATGAAAATAGGGTCAATAATCTTGTCTACCCGCACAGTCCTTACGCGCTTTTCCATTGGGTTTCATCAAATGGTGGATGCTACTATTAAATTATGGGGTCTAACAAATAACAAATGCTAATGTTAGTATGGTAGGAAGGTAAAAGGAAAGGGAAAGGGAAAGGGAAAGGGAGGCCATTGTTTCTGTCACCTTTTAGTCTTGGAAGCTTTACCATTACTTAACCCTCCTTATTCAGTATGGCAGGGCATGAACAACCAGATTTTTTGATAAAGGCTCATGTACTCATTATGCGGTCACCCGGTATTGTTCAAATGGGGCCGCGTTGGGATGTTTTTCACTTTTCCTCTTCTCTTTGTTGTTGGAGATTTTGAATATTTTTAAGGGTTGTCGGGTTGTCTTCATAATTTGAACTCCATGTGCCTTTTAGGATACTTGATGGAAAAAGGCGTTGTTTGGTCTCTTTTTCGGTTTACGTTCTAGAATTTGGGAGTGGCCAAAGTCTTGATGGGAAGAAGATGGAATGATGGACAGGTTTCTTTTTGGGTCTAAAGTTTTCTCATTGTATAATACAAAATATTCTTTGTGGGTCTTAAAATTTTCTCATTACTTTTGGAACACTGTGAAGAAAATCGAACTTTCGTTACGGTAATACAAAATGAATTAAATTGAAAAGTTATACATAAGTGATTCTTTGATTGCTTGATCCATTTTTTTGGATATTGTCAAACACTCTCCTTGCATTTATAATAAACAAATCCAGCATCAATGGGAGCCCAATTGCAAACCTCCAGGGTATAAACTAGGCATTAGGTAGCATCTTAGACATGAGAGTGGAGAGGAGAGAGCATAGTGAGAGCTTATTCCCTAGATGCCATTTGAAGCAGAGAGGTAAACATGATAAAAAAGCTGAAAGTGAGGACAAAATGATGCTTTGACCAGGTCGCAAAGTCCCATAACGGTGGAATAAAGCGGCATAGGCGGCCATAGCGAATGCGGTAGCATAGCTCCATGGAAAGCGGATCGTGGAATGCGGCTAATAACCATCTTAGGGCTTGTATCCACGTGGGTTTAGTTTTTGTAATTGTTCCTTTATGCTAGAGTCTAATTTAGTGTTTATTGTGTTTTGTTATTTAAATATACAACATCTTTGTTGTGTAAATTCACACATAATAATCATTCATTGCGTCACAATTAGTAAATATCGTCCTTATTAAATTTACTTGAGGAATCTGGAAAACATGAGGGTGATGATCAATGGATTAATGTTAGATTATGAGTGGGTTTTTGATTGATGAGTTTGAAGCGGGGATTGAGGAGTTTAAGTTTTGCTCAAGGCACCTCAGATTAATGGATGGAGCAAAATAAGATGCTATGTAATGACAGAAAATGTCGAATCGAAGTTTTCAAGAGCTAGACACTATGCGATTCCATCTTGCAAAAATTGGATTTGTTAGAGACTATTATGTTTGGTATAAACATGGGGAAACAATTGTGCAACAAACTTCAAACTAGAATGTACAAAGAAGTGTTGAATAAGATGTTGCAATAGAATATACTTGACCAAACAATGCATGTCAAGCAATATTAATGGATATTTATCTAGTCACATCCTACAATCCACGATGTCGTGAGATATCCAAACCAATGACCACAAAGAACTTTATAAAATACTTAAAGCATTAGAGCAGAGTTTGGCACGGTAATCCATATAGCCACTCAAAGTTATACGCGGTGGCTAGACGGTAAGATTTAAGGTGAAACATCTATTGTCCCGAGGTGTTTTGATGACATTTGCCAGTTCTTATATGAATTGTTACCAGAGAATAATGTCATGACAGATAACTTTTACAGTACAAAGAAATTAATGCAAGGTTTGGGTTTGCCTGTAGAAAAAATTCATTGTTGCATTAATGAGTGCATGATTTATTGGGGTGAAGACAGTGAACTAATTAGTTGCAAACTCTATAACCATCCTTGGTATAAAAGACATCATGGATCTAATAGGCAGAAAACAAATGTTCATCATAAGAAGATGTATTACTTTCCGCTCACTCCTCATTTGCAAAGATTATATGCATATGAAGCCACTTACTAACATAACCTTGAGGTGGCATAAAGAGCATAATACGAAAGAAGGTGTCATGCGGCATTCTTCCCTGAGATTCTCTGACTTGAAGCTGTTTTGATAAAATTCATCCATCTTTTGCAGCTAAAAGTCAAAATGTTAGATTAGGGCTTTGCACAGATGGATTTCAGCCATTTGGCCAAATAGGGCAACAATACTCTTCATGGACGGTGATAGTTACACCTTATAATTTGCCACCATGGATGTGCATGAAAGATGAATGCATGTTTCTGTCTATTATAGTGCCTGGTCTGAGAAACGCAAAAGAGAAGTTGGATGTTTTTCTACAACCCCTAATTGCGGAGCTAAAACATTTTATTGAGGAAGTGGGTGTACAAACATATGATGTATCTAGTAAGCAGAACTTCCAGATGTGAGCAGAACTTATGTTGACTATAAGTGATTTTCCAGCATATTCTATGTTGTCAGGATAGAGTATTGCAGGAAAATTAGCTTGTCCTTACTGCATGGAGAATTCTGATGCATTTTATTTGAGCAAAGGTGGAAAGACATCTTGGTTTGATAACCATCGTAAGTTCTTACTAATGGAATATCCATTTCGGAGGAATAAGAAGGCATTTAGGAAGTGACAGGTTCTAAAAGTTTTTTCATCATCAAAGGTCTTGAGAAATGACCAGCCTCATTGAACATTATGGCTTCAAAGGTTACGAGAAATTGATCTTGATGGAAAAATGCACAGCTTTCAGAATTGTCACTGAAGAAGCAGAAGCATCTTTGGGATTGCCTTATTGGAAAACAAAACCTAATTAGGCAATAACTTAGATGTCATGCACGTTGAAGAACTTTTTAGGTAATATTTACCAATACTATCATGAATGTAGAAGGAAAAACAAAGACAATACTAAAATCAAGAGGATTTAAAAGAGTTATGTTCACGTCCAGAGTTACATAGGGATGAAACAACAAATAAATTCCCTAAGGCTTGTTACAGTCTGGAGAAGGATGCAAAGGAAGCTTTGTGCAAATGGCTGAAAGAGCTCAGGTTCCCTAATGGATATGCATCTAACATGGGAAGATGTGTTGATATGAAGAAGCATAAGTTATTTGGGATGAAAAGTCATGATTGCCATGTGTTTATGCAGAGGCTAATACCCATAGCATTCCGTGGATGCTTTGAGGAAATGTTTGTGAGCCTTGACAGAAAAACTCAAGCATTTTAAAATCTACTTCCTACTTGTCATAACAAAGGAAGACATGGGGCTTAGAAAGAAGAGGAGTGCCCATCTGTTTTATGTAGACTTGGCGCATTTTTCCTCGAAGCTTCTTTGACTCCATGGAACATCTTGATCCACTTAGCTTATGAAGCAATGATAGTAGGTTAAATGCGATAGGATGGATGTATCCGTTTGAGAGGTTAACATATATTTTTCATTTAAGTCATCTAGAATTTCCAATGTAATACCACAAATGAATTTATTATTGTAATAAAGTATTTTTCGAATCTATTGAAGATTGAAAAACAATGTTAGAAATAAAGCCAAAGTTGAAGGATGGATATGCAATGTGTACCTGGTTGAAGAAGCTTCGGCATTTTGTGCGCACTACTTTGAGCCACAAGTTTATACTAGGCATCTCAAAAAGTATACTTGAAATTGTAATTATAGACAGCAGGATGGATAAGAACAATAAAGTATGCTTTCCATTTTCAATGTCTGGTCAATCATATGGTAGAGAGCAAATCGAGATATTTTTTGGATGACCGGGGTAATCATATTTGCTGCACTATATCTTATTGAATTCTGCGGGGAAGTTAAACCATATATTGAGTAAGATTTAATTTTTTAGTTTATAAACTTTTGTTTCCTCATGGTATGTCATATACCAATTTTAATATCAAAATTACTTCAATCTTGTTTTTGTAGAATTTATGCTAACAATTAAGGCAAAGTCAACCACATATTGATGATGATCACGATGGATGTAAGCTTGACCAAGATTTGCATCTGGTTTAAGAAAATTTAATCGATAAATAACTTTTGATTTGTCAGCTAGCTAAATAACTTGCTAAAGTATGATAGTTTGATTATATTTTTTCATATTAAGGCACATAATCGATGCATCAATATCTCTGTGAACAAATAAGGATCTTGCAAAGAGAGACCATTCACGAAGTTCTGAGGAACGTATCCTATACATTTGTAAATGGATACAAATTTCACACTTTAAAACATGGTTCAAATAGAGCTACAATGAGAGCAGTGGTGTATGCATTAAGGGTCTAACTATAGTGCCTCTATCTGGAGCTTTTATGGTCGATTGGTTGAAATTCTACAATTGGAGTATCACCTTTGCAATTAAGGGACAATTGTTTAAGTGTGAATGGTTTGATTCAATTCAAATTTGGGTACTAGAATTCATCATTAATACAACCTTGTGGATGTACACTAAGAGAAATCACTCGGAAATGCGATCCATTCATTCTTGTTAAGTAGAGCAAGTGTTATACCAATTATCCAGCCACAAGAAAGAAATCCTAGTATTTGGTGAGCTATTTGTAAAATAAAAGCTAGATGGATTGTAGAAGTTCTGAAACGGATGTATGATGCACCATCTTGTATTTTGCATTTCAAGATATGTGTGGAAATTCATCTAATTAATCCTATAGCGAGATGATGGACCTCAAACATTGGATCTTGAAGATGGAAACTATTTAGACAATGATGATGCACATGTTGAAGAAGATAATGAGCAAATTAATAGTAAAGATAAGATGAGGATGAAGGATTAGATGGAGATGATTTGTTTGATATTTCTAGGTAGTGATTAGACTTTAATTAACTTAAATGTTTATATTATATATATATATATATATATATATATATATATATATATATATATATATATATATATATATATATATATATTTATTTATTTTACTCACTGTATATTTAGGTTATTGTAGATATAGTGTTTTGAACTTATGTATTTGTTAATGTGTTTGCATTGATCTTTTGTTAGTATGTATTATTGATTAACTATAATCGTTGTCTTTGAATGTTTGGATGTTTATGAAAATTGTATTAGGTATGAGAGGTAACCATTCAAGTGGCCGAGGATCTCAGTCCCTAGGTCGGGGTAGAGGAAGTCAACAAACAGTTTGTGGAGGAGGAATAAAACAATTTTCGGTGGAACAATACTACAAATGTTTGTATTCTACCTATGAGAGGATGCGTTGACATGCCTCCTCTTGACACACCCGTGTTGTACACCTTGACATTCCATGCTTCATCTCATTACGCACCGTTTGGTAATGTTATCTCTATCCACCTACCTTAGGAGTACATCCGATCTTTAATGCGGCATCTACAATGTTTGGATTTTCACAATCCACATGCCTAGCATGCAAACCAGTATTAAGAAATCTTGATGACCCACTCTCAGCAATAAATGATCATTATTTTACAAAATTTGACCTGATGCATGAATATTATTTTTTGTTTTGTTTTTGATGGATTTTTATAGTTGTTGATTATCTTGTAAATGTAGTTTTTTTAGTTGATAATCTTGTATAATTTGTGAAGTTAACTAACTTTTTTTATTACATCATCATTATACTCGAGAATAAAAATAATATAATACTAATTTATGTTGCATTACTTTATTTTAAAAATAATAAAGTAGAAAATTATAATAAATTAATATAAAAATTTTTTTCTTTTATATGTATATGTATATGTATATTATTTTATTTACAAGTTTATTCCTTTATGTTCCTCGTAGAATCGGGAAGATATTTAAGAAAAGCTTAGTTGAGGAGGGTATTAAGTGGAGGAAAGTGCCTTCAAATATGAAGGAATATTATTGGGAAGAATTTGAAGTACAATTTAATGCATTTTAGCAGCTATTTGACAAGTGTTGAATTTATTAATAATTATAATAAAATAATGCACTACTAAAAATTTATTTTTTTGTTTTTGTTGAAAAATATAAATGGAATTCTGCTTTGTTGATCTCTGTGAAGGATACATGGAAACATGTGACTAGTGTTCGATACAATGACAAACTTGGAAAATGGAGAAAGAAGTATTGTAAGATGCCGTAAATAGTGTTCCTCAAGGAAGTTTAGACAAATGGTGGGAATATTGGAATAGCGAGTTAAAATGCCCTTATCTGCCCGGAAGGCGTCTCAAAATCGCCCGATCGGAAGCGAGTGGTCGGGACCTTCAAAACATATTGAGTGGCTCAAAGCGACCATCAACATTCTATATATTTTGTAAAAGTCTTTTTCCAATTTAATTTTGTTGTTAACTTTGTGTATGTAAAAATACTAATTTAATCAAAATATGTCATGTACATAATTTGTTAATATTATTTATTTTTAGGAGGCTGAGTTAGGACGTCCACCAACACCGTTTGAGGTGTTTAAGCGCATGCCTGAGAAGAAGGATGTGGATCGTTTGTAGACAAGCGGTCAAATGATATTAATGTAAGTTTTTTTCAATATTTATTTTCATTATGTATGTTAGTGTTATGCTTATTGCATTTAGAATTTATTGAATATTGTGGAATTGGAGGGCTTAGTATTTTCTTTCCCATATAAGATTGTTTATAGATTATGTTAGGATTGGAGGGTCATAATTTCACAATTGTGGATAATGTATTTTCATTCCCAGAAAATACACTATTCACGCAACATAATGTAGAACCCTGGAAAATTTACAATTTTCTAAAAATATAAAATTAAATAATAAATGGGCCCTTAGAGGCCAAGATTATGAAGCGGGCCGGATTGTGGCCTTGATTCATGTTTTGTATATTATATTATTAGAACATTAGTTTCAATATAATGTTTTTGTATTAAAGTGATGTACTCTTGGTGGCTTGATGATATAGATTGTATTTATATGGATAAATGGGCCCCTAAGTAGCCATTTTGCAACCATCTTGGACCCAGGTGTGGGCGTTGTATATGTGGGACGGGTTGCCATGGAAATTCTGAAAGGTTGTATTTTGGGTGTGACTCTCAGATTACAAAGGAGCTTTGCCGATTTTGGTCAAATCCGAGTCTGGGAAAGGGGACTGATGGGTGGTGTCGGGTTGCAGAGCATCCACAGAATTCTCAGCGGGTTGACGGGTTGTCAACGGGACCCGTGGATTTGGGGTGTCACACATAATGTGTGGAATTGGAGGGTGTAAATGCTTATTCATTTTAGAGTTTTAATGAGTTTTCTTTCCCGGTATCAGGTTGTTGAATTTGTATTATTTTTATATCTGAGTTTTATTATGTTTGAATTTATAGGAAGATGTGGAGAAAGAATATCATATGGTATCATTTTTCTATATTATTATTATTAATATTATTCACAGAAATCTCAGCATGTTATATATTTTTGATTATTTTGGTTGATTGTTTGATGTAGATAATTTATTTAAAATTTGAACTAAGTTACCATTCTTTATTGGGGTTTATATACGGAATCTTGTTGATGAATTTAAACTTTTGTCAATTCTTTGTTATATAAACATACTTGATTTCTTGTGGGGTTTTGGCTAATTGAGTATTATTTATAAAATGAATTTTTGTATTTACAATGCATATATAATTGTTGTCTTCTATGAATTATAAAAGTATTTTGCCTTTAAATAAAAAAATTATAGGATATGCATGCACTTGTGTTTGTTATTATTTTTTATTTTATTTTGAACTAATATACTATATATTTGTATTATACAATTGTAGGAAGCTGTGGAGAATATGATAGCAATTACTTCTCAATTTGTGAGATGAATCTCTGAGGTTCGAGAGATTGATGTTGCTCATGTTTACCTTGGTCGTTGGAGTGGGCCAAGCGGCGAAGTGTGCAGTCTTGGTACCCATGTATCTACATTTTATCAGTTAATCTCGAGCTCATCTGCGCACCATTTATGCTATTTGATGGCGGTTGTGGGAGGAGTTGGAGAAATTCAAGAAAATTTGTACAGAAAAAAAATGAAGAGATATAATAGAAGAATGAAGAGATGCAAAAACAAATTAAAGAAATGAAAAAAAGAGAAGAAGAAAGATTGAAAAGAGAGGATGAAATGCAATAGGAGATTTTACAGATGGAGCAAATTATGTGTAAGTTAGCCCAGACTTCATCTATTTATCAACCTTCAGAAGAAGATTCATGAATCTCAGTGACTACCTCTATACGACAGGTGATAGGCTTTTTATTTTATTAAACATTGTTGCGTTTAAACTTTGTTTGTATTTAAACTTTGCATTATTGATATTGCAATTTATATGTAATTTATATACCATCTGAGATGGATTTAAAGTTTGTTGTATGTTGTTGGAATTTATATATGTAATATGAAAAATATTAAGATGGACGTGTTTAAACTAATTTTAAATGAAAATTTTATCAAAGAGTGTAATTAATAAAATATTTGTTCCGTACCAAAAATAAACAATTTAATAAATTATAAGTAGGTGTAAATAGAAGCCCAGTACGTTTTCTATTTTTCTGGATATCTGAAGCTTGAAATTATTTATGTTTCTAATCGGTTTCAAATTCTAACAAAATAGAGACGGAATCATTTATGTTTCTATTTTTAGCAACGGAAGTTCCGTTTCTATTTTGTATCAATCCGTTTCTATTTTAGAAACGAATGATCCGTTTCCTATTAAAGCGGAGAAATATCAGCTCAGCGATCTGCAAAATTGAAAGGGAACATCCGTCTCTAATTAGAAACGGAAATATTTCCGCTGCTAATATAGAAACGGAAAATTCCGTTTCCAATTTTGTCGCCAAACCTATCTGTCGCTATTTTAGTATCAAGGGTTAGAAATGAAAATGCCCTTTCTATTTTGCAAATTTAGAAACATAAATAGAGTTTCTATTCCGTTGCTATTTTAGTATCGGATTAGAAACAAAAATTTCATTTCTATTTTTCACATTTAGAAATGGAAATAGAGTTTCTATTCCGTCGCTATGTTTAGAAACGAAATTTTCTAAAGTAGCAAAATTAGAAAGCACCGCGCAAATTCCGTTTCTAAAAAAATTTAGAAGGAACTTTTTGAAACAGAATAATTCTAAGTTTCTAATTGATCTCTATTTACCCAAATGTGGAATTAGAAAGCGGTTAGCGATTTCTAATTTGCTTCTTTCTTGTAGTGATATCAAATTATACTTCACAATATATTTATATAACTTATATTTTTAAACATTTTCATGATGGAACTTTAAGTTTTTGATCATTTCTGTGACATGTAATTTAAATACATTAATCTATTTTTTGTGCAAATCATCATATTTTAAACATCATAAAATCAATTATAAAGTATTTTTAATATTTTACTCTTATATAATTTCAAATTTTTTTTTATATCAATAAAATATAATTTTATAAATCTATCAGAAAGAAATGTTTTATATACTAAATTTTAAATATAGATCAAATTAATTTTAACTAATTAAGTTTTAAATATATATATATATATAATGTGTGTAATAATAATAATGTAAGTAGTAGCAATAATATAGTGTGTGTAAAGTGTATGTGTATGTGATGATTGAATTAGTAGAGGTATGAAAAACCTCGTTGGTATATATTAAGATGCGGAGTATCAACTCATATCGATCCGCTCATATATTGGAATATAGTTTTCATTTGTTTATGACAGACTTTATCTTTCTGATTTTGATCTGATTATCAATAAATCAGTGACCAGAAAATTTGCATTCAGATGAACACGGTTTGAAAATTAGTGACTAATGATTCACGCCAAATTTTCCATGACCTGGTTTATTATGATCAGTTTCAATAAAGTGTGACTAAAATTCCCCAAATCAATACTTTGGGTGACGGTTTATGATCGCGACAAAAAAACATATTAGTGGTGGTATTTTGTGGTCATTAATATTTGTCATTAAAATCTTCTTTGTTGCAGTGCTGGTGTGACACCCCAAATTTCGGGGGTCCCATTGACAACCCGTCAACTTTCGGAAACCTGTAAATATCGGGTGTCCCGATATCACACTCATTTCCTGTATATTTAATTCACAAATATACAAAAATGTATACTATAAATTATTTACATGTAAAAACTAGATATTTTATCCAAAACATTTTGAAAATAGCGAATAGGCCTGGCTTGCCTAAGTCGATACTAAGCTCAACCAGGTTTCCTCTCCCTGCCTTTTGAAAAATAATTCACTACGGTGGCTTGATGACCTAGTAGAAAGATTTCCCCTACAAGGGTTACTCCCCACCTAAAATGCACATGCAATGGCGTACATAAACATCAATCACATTTCATACAATTTATGCAACATTATATGAGATGTTCAGTGTCATGCATGAATCGACCCTAGAAAGTATTTGAGTCCCAATGACTTCGCGCCTACAATTGCAAGTATGAAACCAGCCATTGGTGACTAGCAATGACTTAAACCATTGGACAACCCTCCAATTTTTAATTTATCATTTCATGATTTTCTTCTTTTTTTTGTGGGCCACAGATTTTTTTGTTTTCACTGCAGGACGCCGCACGCCTTTTCAAGATTTTTGCCAACTTACATCGTCAGGATTCATGTCTAACCGTGAATAACATTTGGGTCTTTCACCACAAGGGGATCTGCAAACACTCCTTAAAACATATATTTATCATTTTGATCAGATTTACACATCCGTGAGTCTCAACCTTGGACTTTGTCCAGCTTCGAGATCCGCGACCCCATTCACGGCTCAGGTGAATACTCGATACCATCTTGGCACTCGACTCGAGCGTGGCCGTGCATATGAAATGCATGATGCCAATGCATTTTCCTTCATGTTACATGTATATATGAGTGCTAAATGAAACATTAATACACCATGGACAATTATAATTTTTACATATAATTTTCATTTATCACCATTTCCATGTTAATATATCACGCAAGCACATATTAACATGATTTTTACACCTGTTAGCATATTTATTTAATATTTTTAACAATAACACACAAAATGGCCCCATCTAGGACCCACATAAAAACGGGCACCTCTTAATCGCTAGGTTCGTCACCGGGTATTGGGATAGTAAAACACACCCTGAAACCCGAAGACATCGGGTTAGGAATCCAAAACCAGAAACCTCACGACAGTCGAGACTGCTATTGATTCAAAAATGTATGGGATGACCAACAATCAATTCAGCAGTTTGAAAACGATTAAAAATTCTTAAAAATTCTACACTCGATCCAAAAAGAACAGGTAGAAATTTATAACCTTTCACGACCTCTAAGCCAATCTGAGCCATTCTAGCCTTTAGGCTAGAAAATAACACAATGGGAGAATTCCCTACCTCGTGAGTTTGTGAAACTTCAAGATTTTGGTACCCACATTAACCCTCATTGCATGGATCAACTTTTTTGTTTCGCTCCGAACAAAACCTACGGCCCGATTTCCGTAAATCTTAGAGAGAAGCGACGAAAGAAAAACAAACAAATATCTCTCTCTTTAATGCTCTTTCTCTCTGTCCATTTTTTACTTTTCTATTTGTTTTTTCGTTTTTATCCTTTTTTTTATTATTAAATAAGATGCAGAAATGAGTGAAGCATCTGACACCGATATTTTTTGCTGTGCCTAAATAAGTTGACTCGGCTGTCAACGGACTCGGACTGGGTGTCACAACTCGTATCGTAGCTTAGGTTTGTGGATTACCCAGTGGCCGATAAGATAGCCCCGATACCGCTTGTCACAAAGATGGCACGTAGCTTAGGCTCATGCGGGACACTAAGGCCTCAAGTGGGCATAGTCCTAATACCACCATTACAAGGTGGTATCGTGAGCATGTACACGAGTACCAGTGGCCTGAGGGACATGGGCTTTACATGTAAAAACTGGATATTTTATCCAAAACATTTGAAAATAACTGAATAGGCCACAAGCTGGCCTAAGTCATCACTAAGCTCCAAAACCAGTTTCCTCCCCCTGCGCACCTGAAAAATAATTCCCCACTCGGGGTGAGCAATGCCTAGTAGAAAAATTTCCTACAAGGGTTACTCCCCACCTAAAATGTACATGCAATGACATACATAAACATCAATCACATTTCATACAATTTATGCAACATTATATGAAATGTTCTATGTCATGCATGAGATGTGACCCCTCATGCTCACAACCTGAGTCCCAACCGACTCCCCCACACCTGCAATTGCCAAGTGTGGAAACCAGCCATTGGTATTTAACCCAATGACTTAAACCATTGGACAACCCTCCAATTTTAATTTATCATTTCATGATTTTCTTTTTCTTTACGGGCTACTAATTTTGCTTTCTACCGCAGACGTCGCACGCCTTTCCAACATTTTCGCGAATCCTAAATTGCCTGATCTCGCGTCTAACTCGTGAATAACATTCGGGTATTTTACCCTTGTGGGGAATCTACTCCTAACTTCAAGCCCCACTAAAAGCCATGTGAACAATTTATCATTTTGGTCAATTTACACATCCGTGAGTCTCAACCTTGGACTTTGTCCCATTTTCCAAGATTACGACCCATTCACCAACACCGGTGAATACTCAATACCATGCACCCACACTCGACTTGAAGCGATGTGACCGTGAATATGAAATGCATGATGCCAATGCATTTTCCTTCATGTTACATGTATATATGAGTGCTACATGAAACATTAATACACCATGGACAATTATAATGTTTACATATAATTTCCATTTATCATCATTTCCATGTTAATACATCATGCAAGCACATATTAACATGATTTTTACACACAACAACATGGTATTTAATATTTTACAACAATAACACACAAAATGACCCAAATCTCGGACCCACATAAACAAGGCACCTCTCGGTCCCTTCACTACCACACCGGGTTCATTGATACTAAAACACACCACAAAACCCAAGATCTCTGGCCCGGATCAAAACCAAACCTCAACACAGCCCCAGACTGCCCGAAAACAACTCGGGGTGGCCTTGTCCCGACTGCTCAAAATGTCCCAATTTCAACTCGAACTATCCGAAAAAGAGTCTCAAATTCAAACTTAGGATTTATTTAAACAACCCAAAATTCCTAAAAATTCCTACACTCAGTCCAAAAAATTGGGAACTGAAATTTACGGTCTTTCATGCCTTCTAAGCCAATCCCAAGCCATTAAATGACCTTTAGGCTAGAAATAACACAAGTAGGAAAATTCCCTACCTCGTAGAGTTTGACGAAACTCCAAGATTTTGGTACCTGCCGTAGCCCCTGCTATGCTGGATCAACTTTGCTCGGCTCCTCGACGAAACCTACTGGCCCGATTCAGAATCTTGAGAGAGAAACGAAGAAAGAAAAAAAAAACAAATATCTCTCTCTAACGCTCTCCCTCTCTGTCCGTTTTTTACTTTTCTTTTCTTTTTCGCTTTTTATCATCATCATCATCATTATTATTATTATTATTATTATTATTATTATTTTCTTTTTTCTTTTCTAATTCCTTTTTATTTCCATTTATCAGATCATCAATCATGTGGCTAATTTGCGGAGCCACACATTCAAGTGCACCACATGGCTCTTGCCATGTGTCACTCTCTTGGGGTGCCATGTGGCATCCCCTTAGCCATGCCATATGTCATCCGACACCATACTCCTCGAAAAATGTGCAATTCTGACTATCTCGGAATTCGACGAAATTCAACGTGGTAGCTAGATTTCGCGAGATGATTTTAACAGTAAAATCCGTTTCATAATTTGAGATCTGGAAAAATTCTGGTTTTTCGATCGAAATTACCATTTTACCCTTTGTCGACAATTCTGATTTTCTGGGGTTTCACAGATAGCTAATAAAGTTGATTCACTAAAGTCTAACTCTCTACTCCCTTCTCAGATCTCGTAGAGAATCACTCACCACATTAATATTGGCTAGATATTAATATGCAAACAAAATCAAGCATGAATCAATAGAGATTTACTCCCATAAAACAATGAAAGAAAGAATTCTAGCAATTAGATAGAAGCTTCATGTCTAAAATACATCCAAAAACCCTAGATTGTAAGTTTAGAACATAATGAAATGAGCGTGTACATCATAAAATCCGGAGAAAACATGAAAGTAAAGGTAGAAGAACTCTAATGCTGAAAGATTGGTGGATGCTCAGTCTTCTTCCCCCGATTCATGGATCTCACAACAATAGATGTCGATCTCTATGTCTATCTCCCTCTTCTATCGTTAGCCACGACCCTCCAAAGTGTGAACCCCTTCTCATTAGGTCATACTTCCTTAAAAACCCTAAAAGAGAGTGCTTCTGCATGCCAAACTTGTGACTCCTCAAATCCCGAGGGTCAATTTTTTTTTTCATAGTGTCCATGAAAAGTAGCTCAAAAAGTGTACAACATAGTACACTATTGGATACTAGACAAGTCTGTCGTGCACGCAGTTGCGCGTGCGCTTTGCGCGCAGTCGACTATTTTGCGAGTGCAGCACCGCCGCTAGTGCTCAAGCTCGCCAAGTAAGCCTAGGCCTCGCTTCGCGCGCGGCGGCCCAAAGGTTTTCCTCGTTGTCGCGAGCCTGCATGGCCCATGGGTCATGACAAGAACTCTGCTACAACACCACTTGGAAAACCCGTCATACGTAAATGGTTAGCTCAGGAAAACTCGTCACAAGACAAAAGAGGACCCCTTTGTTGCGACTTCCAAGCACCTAGTCCTAGCCCCAACTTGCCATGATAATAAAATTTTTGTTGCAATGTGGGACCAAAAATCTTTGTCGCGACCTAAAAGCCCATGTTGCGACTGAAAAATCCCCTCATTAAGATGACTTCTGTTGCAACAAGAAAAGTCCTATTGTAACGCCCTAAAAATACCCTATAATTTTTATAATAAATTTATTATATAAATTCCTGTGTATGAATCGAGCTAAACTCGGGGTTTTTCCAAAGAAAGTAGATAAATTGATAAATTGTGAAATGTAAATTGAAAAGTGTGAGCATATGATTGAATATTATATGCTAAAAATAAGAAATTGTTTGAACCCTAAATAAACCTAAGCGAAAAGTGCAAATGTGGGAAATTTGTAAAATTAGGACCTAAGGGTCAAATGATAGCTTAAAGGCTAATGTAAAATAAATGATAAATGATAAGGGAAGTGAAATAAAGAGTTAGAATGCCAAAAATGGAAAATGGGATTAATTGGGTGGCCAAACAAGGCCTTATGCAGAATAGGTGACTTAAGACCAAAAAGGAGAAAATGAGAAATGAGAAATGGGTGTGTAGGCCAAACATGGCCTTACACTTAAAAGAGATTTAAAAGACCAAACTTGGTCTTAGATGCTCATTGTGAGCAAATCACGTTTTTGGGGAGAGAAGAGAGGAGAAAGGGAGAGAAAGCTAGGGTTCAGACGAAGGTGTGGATTTTACTGGGTTTGCTTCCCATTTATTCCTCCTAAGGGATCAAGCAACCTACAAGGGGGAGCTTTGAAGTGATAAGGGATTCGTGATGACTCAATTCAGGACCGAGATCAAGAGAAGGAAACTAGTCGATACTTCGGGCTTGTTCTTTGACTCTATTCTTACTTCAAGTATTTTAGTAGTTTACCAAGTAACTATGAAATAAGTACATGAATGAGTATATGAAGTGAGTACATGAATGAGTATATGAAATGAGTACATGAATGAGTATATGAAATGAGTACATAGATTGAACATATCTTTGAAAAGATAATACGAAAGTGAATATGGAATTGAAATGTGATATTTGAAACCGAATGAATGTGAATGTGATAAATCAAATCAGAAACGAATTGGTCAATTTCGATGATCTGAATTGGATCGATATACCGAATGAATCGCTCGGGACGGATGCACTAATCAAGATCCGTTTAAGGCACTCCCCGAACAGCCCAATGTCCCACTTGGCGATGGACTAATCGGGCATCCGGCTTTCGCGATGGTGTATGGTATTGAAGAAATGTCCCACTTCAAGTGATTTACCCAATCGAAGCATCCGTCATGATTGCATTAGTATTTAAGGCGGATACCACATGTCGGAAAATCAAACGACATCCGCCATGATGGGAGATCAATTGTTAAATGTGTGGAGCACATTACCAAATGATAATAAGTGGCGGAATTCATCAAACGGAATCATTTCGTAAATGTGATTTGAAATAGTGAAAGTGAAATAACCAACATCGACTGGAAGGTAAATGGGATTTTATGTATAAGCTTAACTTCTACAAATTGAATTGATGCCCTTTGAAATCTTACGTTGTGATATGATAAATGAATTATAAAATGAAAGCATGCGAAAGTGAATAGCATGAGTATATGTTGACATAATAGGCATGGTTTAATGTTAAATGCATGCCAAGTTAAATTGATATTGAAATAGAACTGTATAGAACCACTAAGTATGAAAATGCTTAGCGTATAGTTTTTATCTATGCGGGTTTAAGTGTAGTCGGGGAAGGAAGGCAGATCGTGAGCGCGAGTCATAAAGCGAGTTGCGGCGTATAAGTACATACCCTGCCATGCATATCATTCCTTTTTTTTAAACATGGGATAATTTGTGAACAAATAGTCGAACTCCAAGAAATGTTTTGTTTTGTATATCATTTTGAAAGGGCATAGAATGCCTTCAACGTAGTGCATTTGGTGAAATGTAAATGTTTGTGGGCCTACCATTTGAGAATGCTTCCGCGAAATCAAAAACCTAAAGAGAAATGACATAATAAAATGTTTTGATAAGATAAATGAAAACGTTGGAGTAAACTGGGCTCTGGTTCGGATCCTCCATTCGGGTCGGGCGAAGTTCGAATCGCGACATTTTGAAAAAAGAAAATTTAATAACACGAAAAATAAAAGGAAATAAGCAGTATCCCGGGTTTTGGTTGGACTTGCCGATTAAAATTGGCGGATTTAGCTCGAGGGATCGTACACTGTGCGACACTAAACCTTCTGCTGCCTCCATTCCCTGTCGTGACATAGTAAGCTCTATCGTGAAATAGAATCGCCCTAACCAACATCTACCTCTGTCGCAACAATGAATTTCTGTCGCTGACCAGTAAATTTACCTTCCTTGGCGGTCTGTGTGACGAAAGAATCTGTCGCTGACTTTTGATCAGCTACGTGGCGAGCCAGCCCAACTTAAAGCCTGAGAACCATGTCACGACACAGGAATTTCTATCGCGACACAAGACCAGACAAAACTTTGTCACGACAAAAAAATCCTCTGTCGTGACCCGAAACCAATAGCATCCTACCTTGGTATTTCCTACGCTCTATCGCGACCAGGAAATTCCCTGTCGTGATCTAGAGATGCAGTAGCTAATTCTTGGCCTTTCTTGCACCTCCCACTCCCTCCCAATTGCATTTTACTCAACATCCAACAACTTTTTTCTCACGAAGGCAACAAGAAACCTGGGAAAACTTACCAAACTGCATAAATCTTACAAAAATAAATTTTATTACAACTCTTTCTCCTTACATATACAGAAACAGAATAACAGTCCAAATTTTTTCAAAATACATGAATAAGCCATAATCTAGCCTTTCTCATAACTAAGCTCTTGAGTGTGTTTCATCTCCCGATGTACCTCCAACACCTGAAAATATTTTCCCACGACGGGGTGAGTAATACCTAGTAAGAGAAAATCTCTATAAGGACCTCCTTTAGTGCACATGCAAATACCATGTTCACACATCCACACATTCGAGTAAAACATGCACATTTCTACATGAATGTAACACCTCGTCCCAAGAGGGTGTACGGTATGTGTAGTAAGAGACATATGTGCACGAGGCTTCATAATTATTCGAGTGCCATAGTAGTATTTTTTGAAAATTGTTTTTAAGGATGAAATTATAAAGTTTTTAAATCATTGTAGCACTTTTCTTGATTAAGAAAGTGGAGGGGTGAAGGCTGATTATAGATTTCAAAGGATAATAATAATAATAAATTGCGAATGGTTCGGGAAGCCTAGAAAATTCTAGATCTCGGATGAAGAAGCAGTTCACGCCATTAAATTCGTCTACCATGAAATCTAGTGACCAGGAAAAGTTTCGTTTAGTGCAGGCGGTCGAATATTTACAAATTTCTAGGTGATAAATCGCCAATGACTTTAGGGACGAGATTTTTACGAAAATCTCGGAAGTTAGAAAATGGCTTGAGTTAAAGTTCATTTAAAATAATTGAACTGAAAAGAAATAAAATTTTTCGAGATAGAAACGGACCGAATAAGGCAATATAAGTTATGTATCCAAATAATAATAATAATAGTAATTAAAAAAAAGGATAAAAATAAAAAAGGAAAGCTAGCAGACGGAACGACAGAGTGCGTGGAGAGAGAGTGACGAGATTTTTTTATTTTTTTCTTTTCTTCACTTCTTTCTCAGATTTACGGAAATCGGACCGTAGATTTTTGTCGGAGCAGAAGGCAAAGTTAGACTACGCGACGAGAGCTACGCATAGGTACCAATATCTTAGCGTTTCTTCAAACTTCAAGATGTAGGAAATTTTCCTACTTGTGTTATTTCGAGCCTAAAGGCTATATAATAGCTTGGAATTTTCTTAGACGCCGTGAGAGGTCGTAAATTTCAGTCCCAAAATTTTGGACTGAGTTTAGGAATTTTTAGGAATTTCTCTGATCATGAACAATTTCAGGTCAATTTCGGATCATGACAACGCTCAAATTTCAAAGATTTTATTCAGACAAATCTCGATATAATTTTCTAGAAATGTTTTCGTGTGTTTTAGACTTTATAGAAAGCCTTTGAGTCTAGGAATCTGGCCATATGCCCGTGAATGGCATTTCAGGGCCCATATATTTTCCGAAAAATTTAATTGTCAGCACTCAAGTGTGCAAATTGCTTGGTTGTGCCGACGTGTGTGATCTAATACATCGAATGTGTGTGGTAATGAGGCGGGAGAAATCAGGAGTCGTGCTCACTAGTGTAAAAGGAATGTGAGTGTTCTAAACCTATTTTTCAATACTAGTGTATTATTTATAAATTTGCTTACATCATGTTATGATTTTAAATTATTAAACCAAAACCATATTTGAAAAGCAAGCAAGCAATGTGATTTAGAAAGAAAGCAAACAAGCAATGGTTTGATTTTAAACCATATTTAAAGCAAAAATGGTTTTGAATTGTTAAACCATGTTTCAAGTAAGCAAAATATATTTTATAAAACAGGCCTAACGAAAATCCCTAGTTTTAAGAAAGCATGTGTAAGAGAGATATTCCACGTGCACGGTGGTGTTAGGACATCATTTTTACGTGATGTAGATTCGCTTCGGGTCGGTAAACTTAGTTCATGCATAATGGCATTTAAAGGAGATCGTGGGTAATGCATTTTGTGGAGTATATGGGGTTAGCGCGCCATTAGGGATTATGGTGACGACCAAGGTCTTTCCACCATATTTACCGGAAAGGGATGTGGGCCAAGGCCCCCACCTAGGTGATGTGGACCCAGGTCCTTCCACCGCACGGTCGGGGCTTCCAGCCCCGTGTTTACAGATACAAAGAAGCAAGAAAGGGGCCTCCAAAGGGTTGATCTTGGATTTATGAAGCATTTTACAACACACTTTAAAATCAACCACTGTAAGGTTAATCATTTTATGAAAAGTTTTTAGAAACTTTTAAAGCAAGCGGTCGAAGCCCAGGCTCCTGCGTTTATGAAAAGTTTTATGAAACTTTTAAAGCAAAGCAAGCAAGCAAGCATTTTATGAAAAGTTTTTAGAAACTTTTAAAGCAAGCGATCGGCTCCCGCGTTTATGAAAAGTTTTATAAACTTTTAAAGCAAAGCAAGCAAGCAGTTTATGAAAAGTTTTTATAAACTTTTAAAGCAAAGCAAGCAAGCAGTTTTTGAAAAGGTTTATAAACTTTTAAAGCAAAGCAAGCAAGCAATTTTTTAAAAGTTTTATAAACTTTTAAAGCAAAGCAAGCAAGCAGTTCTTGAAAAGTTTTAGAAACTTTTATAGCAAAGCAAGCAAGGTTTCTGGAAAATGTCTTGTAAAATATAGTTTTACAGTTTTGAGATATTTTTAGAAAAAGCAAGCATTTTATAAAGTATACCACGAACTCGCGAATGTATTATTTTCCCGTTTTAAAACTATTATTTTCAGTGCATGTGCACGCCGGACGCTGGGACATATTAGGATTTTCCTGACTTCTAGTATAACTGTGGTATTAAATAACTTGTGTAAGGAAATACTTTGAATTTGTACAGCTTGGAGCATATGTATGTACATAGTTTGTTTTTGAAATGTGATGAGCCCGAGGCTCTTTGAAAGAAACGCGGTTGGCTGCCATATTTGAAAAAGTGTAAACTCGGGGATATTAGCTGTGCTCTTGGATATGTCCTGTATGCAGCTGTTATGCTGCTGAAATTTTATAAAATCACAAGTTTAGAAAAGAAAATTTTTATACGGGTTTTCAGCAAGCAATATGGCTTCGCTTCACAAGATTCTCTAATCGTTGGAAGTAACGGTCTGGGGGTTTCTGTGGGGTGGCCGGCACACCCGCTGCTAGTAGGTGTGGGGGTGTGACAATGAATGTCTACACGTTATGCCCTATGTCTCGAGTCCTCACCAACTCCCTCGCACATCCATTTGCCATGTATGAAAAACTGTTTTCAAAACAAAAGATTTTTGTTTTTGAAACTCATTGGACATTCTCCGATATAATTTATTGGACAACCCTTCGATATAGTTTTTTTTTGTGGACATACTCCGATAATATTGTTGGACAACCCTCCAATATAGTTTATTGGACATACTCCGATATAGTTTATTGGACATACTCCGATATAGTTTATTGGACAACCCTCCGATATAGTTTATTAGACATCCTCCGATAATATTTAGTGGACAACCCTCCGATAAAATCGCTTTGTTCAAAAGCCATGTCATGCACTCACACCTCAATTCACGCGATGTCCCCGTGCACATGCATGATGATGCCACTGCATGGTGTTTACATATTACATGCATACTGAATACTACATGCAATATTCAAGAATCATGCTTCTTACCAAGCATCATGGGTAACTACATCTACAACATGCATTTCATACCCATACATAATCCATGTTAATATATTAAGTGTGCATATATCAGCATCATCTTCACAAAACTGTAATGTTATTCTATCAAGCAATCAACATGCAAACTGGAATTTTTTTAGTCTCTAACCCAGAAAAAACAACATAAACAATCAGCATGTTATTAAACCAAGTAGTCAACACACAAACTAGATTTTTTTTTCTCAAACCTAAAAAAAAAACAGCATATCCAGTCGGCATATCAGTTCGTAACTAACCTTAACACACAACCAGATTCTTCATGTTCGGATCCCACAATACTAGTATACTCAACCTATTCCAGAACTGCAGTTTTGGAACTAGAATACAACCCAGAAACACATCACCGTTTAGTCCAAACCGTCATGAACCAGCCCTATTGTTAAGGCTGAATCCCATGGCCATTGAATGGCCCTTAGACTAGAGTAACTAGAGTAGGAGAAGAACCCTACCTCTTGGGGTATGAACAATGCCTACTCCTTGGTCCGACGGATGCCAGAAAATGGAAGGAGAGCAGTCGGTCTCAATTTTTTTTTCCTCTCTTTCTTTCCTTCCTTTTCCTTTCTTTTTATCTTTTCTTTTCTTTCTCTCCTTCTCATTTCCACCGAACTGATTTTTTTTTTGGATCTTGGTGGAGAATTTCATCTCAAACCACTTTGACATGTGTCACCCATGCCAACTTGTCCACTACTAACCTCCCATGCATGAGAGTGGCATGCCACTTGGCCTCACTCATGTGCCAAGTATCCTTTCCTCTAGTGCCACATGGCACCATGCCCTCATGCCAAGTGTCACCCTATGATTTGTCATTTTGCCTTGAAATACGTGAAATTCCGATTGTCTCAGAATTCAACGAAATTCGACTGTGTACCTAGATTTCGTGAGACGAACTCAATTGTGTGGTTCGCGTCATCATATGAGATCTAGAGAAATTTCTAGACTTGCAGTCTATACTGTAATGGTAATCTAACGTTTCACTTTACCTAGGTTTTCACATTCTTCCCCCCTTAAAAGAATTCCCTTAACTTTGAATTCACACACATATATACATACTATCACATGCATATGCAATGTAGCCATTTAACATTTGATGACTAAACTAAGTACTTCCGCCCTCAAAGAGGAAAGAGATATCTGGTACGCACGGTCCTCACGCTCCTATTGCCTCTCGACCTCGGGTTTTGCCACAACACCTTCACTAGCCCCACAAATTTCAGATCAGAACCCCGACCTCTCGCTATCTAGAATACGCACAGGTTCCTCCTCGAAGGTCCCATTTTCATCGATAATAAGCTAGCCTTAATCCACTACATGAGTCGGATATGGAGTGTACTTCCAAAGCATGACATGGAGCACCTCATGGACACCTGATAAACTTGGCGGCAATGCTAACCGATACGCAACAACACCTACCCTCTTGAGTACCTCGAAGGGCCCAATGAACCTTGGTGATAGTTTTCCTTGTTTGTCGAACCTGACCACTCCCCTCTTAAGCATCACCTTCAAGAAGACATGTTCCCCCGCATCAAACTCTAGAGGTCGTCGCCACTTGTCAGCGTAACTCTTCTGCCGACTCTGAGCAGTGAGAAGACGTTCTCGTATTAGTTCCACCTTTTCCAAAGCGTCTCTAATCAATTTTGGACCTGTGATGGATCTCTCTCCCACCTTTGTCCAACAAATCGGAGATCGACATGGCCTCCCCTACAAAGCCTCATAGGGTGCTATTTGTATATCATCGATAACTCATTGCAGCGACTCCAACAAAGGTGTCATTCCTCCTAGCTACCCTTAAGATCCAGGACACATGCTTGTAGCATGTCCTCTAAAACTTGTATGGTCCTCTTCGACTGACCATTTGTCTGTGGATGAAAAGCGGTGCTCATCATCAACTGCGTCCCCATAGCCTTCTGGAAACTCTTCCAAAAGTGTGACGTAAACCCAGATCCGTCTCGAGCTACCAGTGACATTGGTACTCCATGTAACCGGACAATCTCTAGTACGTATAACCTGCAAAATTCCTCTAGTGTGAAGGTCATCCTCACAGTTAGGAAATATGCCGACTTGGTGAGTCGGTCCACTATCACCCATATCGCATCATACCTCCGCGTGTCTAAGTGTTGGTAATAGTCCATCATGACGTGTCTCACCCACTCGGGCTACTCCACCTACCGGAGTGTAATTGCTGCCTCTCGATGCTTAGCCTTTACCCGCTGACACATGAGGCATCGTCGAACGAAATCTCCAACGGTCACTTATCTCGCTCCAAGATTACACGAAGATCACGGTACATCTTCGTGCCACCTGGATGCACAACAAATCGAGAGCAGTGGAACTCTTTGAGGATCTCCTCTCTCAGATTTGTCAACTGGGGAACCATAACCCGTCCCCTATACAAAAGACTACCATCTGTGTGGATGGCCCAGCCTTCATCACTCATACCTGACTGTACCCGGTCCTTGATGGACACCGGTCGCATCCTCTCGGGACTCAATCACCTACTTAGCAGTAGAAGGCGTAACCACTAAATTCCCCAAAATACCCTGAGCTTGATCACTGCACTATAGTCCAAACAATCCCATAATCTCGAGTATCTGTCACTTCCGAGAAGCTATACTAATTAGTACTCCCCATGACTTCCAACTGAGTGCATCAGCCACCACATTCGCTTTACTAGAATGGTAATGCAATGTGTAATCATATTCCTCTAGATACTTCATCCCTTTGCGTTGCCTCATATTGAGGTCCCGCGGTGTAAAAATGTACTTCAAACTCCTGTGGTCTAAAAACACCTCAAATTTCTCACCATATACATAGTGGCACCAAGCCTTTAAGGCAAAGACAATGGCCGCTAACTCCATGTCCTGTGTGGGGCAATTCCTCTCATGATTCTTCAACTGCCGAGAACCATAAGCTACTACCCTCCCGAATCGCATCAAACGCATCCTGCACTGGGCCCTTTGAGGTATCACAATACATTGTGTATCTCTATCCCCTTTCCGGGACTATCAAAATAGGAGCTGAAATGAGCCTCCTTTTCAATTCTTGGAATGCCCGTTCGCATGGGTCATTCCACTTGAACTTGACCTCTTTCTTAGTAAACAGAACCGGAGCGCCCCATGAAGTGTTCGGTCTAATAAAACCCTTGTCCAATAATACCTGTATCTGGACCTCGAGTTCCTGCAACTCAACCGGCGCCATCCTATGTGGAGTCATAGAAATGGCGACGTACCAGGGTGTAACTCAATGACAAAATCAACCTCCTTCTGTGGAGGTAATCCCGGTAGCTCGCCCTGAAAAAACATCCTCATACTCGCAAACCAATTCCGGTAGATCCAACCACCACCCGCCTTCCGTGACAAAGCTTGCCGCCCACCCTGAATAATTTCCCGTGTCCCTGTAGTCGTACACGGCTTCCGAGGTAAAGCGTCTTCTTTTTTCTCTTTTTTTTTTTTTTTTTTTTTTTTTTGTATCCCCTTGAAACATAACACAAATACTGTCCTGTGAGTAGGCGGTAACCCTTCTATATTCACAACCTATGACGACTCAATGGGCCATTAATCAGTCCATCCGAGGAAGACATCAAACTCCGACATGTCCATGCCCCTCAAGTTCATAGTGATTATACGTTAGGTGTTTGTGAAACTGATACATGTTCCCCTGGCCCGTACTGGGGTAAGAAGGAACATACTGCGTCTGTGCACGTCCCATTAATGACTAGGATTGAGGTGTCCTATAGCCTTGGGATCCTTGCCTCTACGGGCAATCTTGTCTAAAGTGTCCAGGCTGGTGACAATGGTAACACTTCATCTGAGCGATCGGCTGTAGAGCACCAAGTGCCTCCCACCCTTGAATGATTAACTCGCCTTTGGCCCCGTGGCCACTACCCTATCCCCCGGATCCGTGTGCGGCGTGGTCTTTTGCATCTTCGATGGTGGAGCCAGAAGGATTGATTCTCCTTCCTCTTAGCACTATCACTCATGTCCCAGATGCTCCATGTGTCATCCACTTCTCTTTCAATGGCCAAGGCTGTCCTGACCATTAAGTCCCCTTCTCTCATGTATGGTGGAGGATGATGTGCCTGAAACCCCTGAAGGTTGCTCGTCCCTCTCTGGCCCTCCGTTGCACTAGTCCGCAAAGTAGCAACACAACACTCTTCCGCGCAATGATGGCAAGCCAAGTAAGACACAGCCTCTAAGAAGGCTTCATGATCAAAGGCCGGTGGTGGCTGGTCAGTTCCTCATCCACCTCCTTCAAGGCCCTCTTCCCTACCACATCTAAACATGTCAAATAGAAATTTGAGATTTCTTTTCTTGTCTAACTAGTAGTGCATGTGCCAACTACTATTAGACCTCGACATCATGAACTACACCATTCATCCTTGTCCGAACCCCTAAGGTTATGTTTTCTAACCATAGTATTCATCTTTTCCTATATACATTCTACCATGTATATAATTCACGCAATACACAACAAAATCATGTAACACAAAACATGATATGCACAATGAATACAATGGTCTAAACCCGTACCCATCAAGCCCTAGGTAATCGTATACCTACTACTTTCCTGATACTAAGCTATATTGCTAGTATCAACTATCCAGCTCTAGGTATTTATAAACCCAGCTCGAGACTGTTGTGACACCCCAAACTCGGGTCATTTTTTTCACAAAGGTCCATGAACAAGAGGCTCAAACAGTGTACAACAGTACACCGGTTTGCTACCGGAAAAGCTCACGCGGTAGGCAGTTGCACGCAGCCAGCGCGGTGCCGCCAGGCGTGGTTGCAATGTTATGCGCGCAATCGGCTCGTTACTACGCACGCGAAGATCGCCGTTGGTGCGTGCACTCATACACGTGCCCAGGCCTCACTGTGCATAACCAGCGCTTCCGCCACACGTAGTTTGGTCCGTAGTCGCGATACGAACTTTCCTTGGCCGCAACACCACCCTTGGAAACCCTCGTCAGACATAAAGTCTTCCTCGGTCGAGACAAAATGGCTACCATGGGAAAATCTATCATGTAAAGCAAAGGGGACCCTTGTCAGTACCCAAGCACCCGCCCTGTTCTCTAAACCCTGTCATGACACAAAATTTCTATCACGACATGGGGCTAAAAATCTCTATCGTGACCTAAAAGCCCATGTTGCGACCAAAAAATCCCCTCATTAAGAAGACTTCTGTCACGACACGGAAAGTCTTGTCGCGACACTAAACCTTCTACTGCCTCCATTCCCTGTCGCGATATAGTAAGCTCATTAGACATGGAATCGCTGAACTTTAGCCTACCGTCAGCGATACAACGACGTCCTATTTGCCACAAAATTTTCCTTTCTTTGTCCAAATCTCACAGGATGAAAAAAATCTTGTTGTAACACCAATCCTTCCCCCATGGCCAAACCCTTTTGTTTAAAGCCTTAGAACCATGTCGTGACACAGAAATTTATGTTGCGACACAGAACAAGACAAAACTCTTTCGCGACCAGAAATCCTTTGTTGCGACCCGAAAGCAGCAGAATCCTGCCTTGGTATTTCCTACGCTCTGCCGCGACCAGGAAATTCCCTGTCGCGATCTAGAGATGCAGTAGCCAATTCTTGGCCTTTTCTACACCTCCCACTCCCTCCCAATTGCATTTTACTCAACATCCAACAACTTTTTCTCACAAAGGCAACAAGAAACCTAGGAAAACTTACCAAATGTATAAATATTACAAAAATGAGTTTTATTACAACTCTTTCTCCTTACATATACAGAAACTGAATAACATTCCAGATTTTTGAAAAATACATGAATAAGCCATAATTTGGCCTTTCTCACAACTAAGCACTTGTGTGTGTTTCATCTCCCAATGTACCTCCAGCACCTAAAAATATTTCCTTTTCACGATTTGGTGAGCAAATGCCTTAAGAGGAGAAAATCTCATAAGGGGCTACTTCCCCCAATTTAAGTGCATATGCAATGCCATGTTCACACATCCACACACATTCAAGTAAAAACATGCACATTTCTACATGAATGTCTACATGCCATGCCCTATGTCTCGAGTCCTCACCGACTCCCTCACACATCCATTTGCAATGTATGAAAAACTGTTTTCAAAACAAAAGATTTTTGTTTTTGAAACTCATTGGACATTCTCCGATATAATTTATTGGACAACCCTTCGATATAGTTTATTTTTTTGGACATACTTCGATAATATTGTTGGATAACCCTTCGATATAGTTTAATGGAATACTCCGATAATATTTAGTGGACAACCCTCCGATAAAATCGCTTTGTTCAAAAGCCATGTCATGCACTCACACCCGATTCACGCGATGTCCCCGTGCACATGCATGCTGATGCCACTGCATGGTGTTTACATATTACATGCATACTGAATACTACATGCAATATTCAAGAATCATGCTTCTTACCAAGCATCATGGGTAACTACATCTACAACATGCAATTCATACCCATACATAATCCATGTTAATGTATTAAGTGTGCATATATCAACATCATCTTCACAAAACCTGCATGTTATTCCATCAAGCAATCAACATGCAAACTGGATTTTTTTAGTCTCCAACCTAGAAAAAACAGCATAAACAATCAGCATGTTATTCAACCAAGCAGTTAACACACAAACTGAATTTTTTTTTTCTCAAACCCAAAAAACAAAGATATCCAATCGTATATCGTCAGAATCAGCCTTAACACACAACCAGATTCTTCATGTTCGGATCCCACAATACTAGTATACTTCCACTTGTTCCGTAATCGCAGCCTGGAACCGTATCACAAACCGTAAAAACACATCACAATTTAGTCCAAACCATTATGAACTAGCCTCATCAAGTAAGGCTGAACCCCATGGCCATTGAATGGCCCTTAGACAAGAGTAACCAGAGTAGGAGAAGAACCCTACCTCTTGGGGTATGCACAATGCCTACTCCTTGGTTCGCTGTATGCCAAAAAATGGAAGGAGAGCAGCCGGTCTCCTCCTTTTATTTTTCCTCTCTTCCTTTCCTTCCTTTTCCTTTCTTTCATCTTTCTTTCTTACTATTCCCTTCTTTCTCTACTTCTCATTTCCACCGAACTGATTTGTTTTGGATCTTGGTGGAGAATTTCATCTCAAACCACTTTGACATGTGTCACCCATGCCAACTTGTCCACCACTATCCTCCCATGCATGAGAGTGGCATGCCACTTAGCCTCACTCATGTGCCAAGTGTCCTTTCCTCTAGTGCCACATGGCACCACGCCCTTATGCCAAGTGCCACCCTATGATTTGTCCATTCGCCTCAAAATACGTGAAATTTCGACTATCTCAGAATTCAATGAAATTCGACTGTGTACCTAGATTTCGTGAGACAAACTCAACGGCGTGGTCCGTGTCGTCATCCGAGATCTAGAGAAATTTCCAGACTTGCAGTCTGTACTGTAACGGTAATCTAACGTTTCACTTTACCCAGGTTTTCACAAAATTGGGCTGAGACTGGCGAATAGGCCTAGTGACGTCGCGACGTTGGGACGTTGTGACGTTGGAGCAAGATCTTCATTCTTCCCTCTATTAGCCTCCAAAATGCCTCAATTTGACCAACAATGCAAAATGAAATTGCATATTAGTATATGAAGCGAAAATGCTACTAAATTAGTTATAGAAGAGATCTAAAACAAACTAAAACCCGGGTATGTAATGAGCTTTTTTTACTCATCAGAATTCGTCTTCATGGGGTGGTCTTCTGCAGCATAGTCGCAACCTTTTGCAGTCGCTACTTTGAGCTTTTATGGTCATGACCGTGAGTGTTTCAAGTCGCGATCGTAGCCTTTTTTTCAACACAACTCCTTCATTTCTTGCCCGAATTACTTGCTTCTTATCTTATTTTCTCGCTTTCCCGCAAATACAATCGTTATAGGTTGCATGAAAATAACTAAAAGGAGTGCTTGGTTATCATCAAAACATTGATTTATGCTATATTTTACACTAAATAATGTTAGCCTAAAACACACCTAACACTTTGATATAGAGTCCTTTCCTTGGATGCCATAAAGTCATTTGTATGTTTTTCATAGCATTGTGGTTGATGTGTTGATCGGTAAGAAATCGTCCCACCATGCATAATTCACAAATAATTTGTCGATGCGCAATCGATGTTTCATCTAATAGAAGTTCCTCCCTTTCCTCAACGGTTAAGGAGAGACATGCAAATTGATCTTTCATTGAAATATAATCGAATCTGGGTTTAGGGAATCGAAATTCAAAAACTATTGTGACTGAATGAAAAAAAGCACACGCTCTTAGGGATAGAGAAAACTGACGCTCTCGAAAAGAGATTATACATATTTGACAACAAAATAGAAAAACATCATATTTTCATATAATAACTTTTTACTCTTTTCAATTATTTTATTTTTTTAGATTTTTTTTAAATAGAAAACCAAGTTAAAAACTATTTCAAGTTTCAAATAGATTTTTAAACTATAATCCACATAGCTAAGACCATTTGGAAAATGATTTTAAAAATATTTTTATGAATTCCTAGACACCGTTACCTAGTGTTTTATAGAGCAACAATTTATTTAGAAGCTTTAAATGATCTTAATTTGCTTTATAGGGCTTTAAATGTATTTTAGAAAACAAAATTTGATGGTTTAAAAAAAAGGATAATTCTCCATATTTGTATAATTAGTTTTTTTTTTTAAACAATATTTAAAAACCAACTTAAGACACCTCTTAAATCTCCAAACATTTTGTTTTGCTTGTTTTCTATTATCTTTGGAAATGAAAATAGAAAAAGAGCCTAATAAGATGACATATATAAGTGTGACTTGTGGAACACAGTTTCTAATGTAGGGATTACGTGAGAGTTCAAACTTTAGTAAGGTGAATCCGAACTTCTTTTATGGGACTCTTTGTGTGTAAAGTAGAAATAAAATATATGCATACAAAACATAAACACATAATTTTGTATGCAGTTGTTGTGCCCAAATGCAAGGAGATGAAGTTTTGCAAGTAGTTTTATATGTTACGAGACTCCATCTCTACCCACTTTGACATGGTAAGTTAACAATTATTTGAATGGGAATGTGCATGTGAGATGAAGTGTCACCTAAGCCCTAATTCTTGTGTTTGTTTCTCTTGATTCTCTCAGTCTTTTGTAAACCCTAACTCCTCACCCGATTCATAGCTCAATATCACAAATCTTGCTGGGAGATGAGGCTCAAGATTGATGATGATCAGAAACCATAAGCTTTCAATTTCCTATGAGTTGGGTTAGTGTTTGGATGAAATTTTGTCTTATAGGTACTAAGAAGCATAATAAGATTGTTTGCCTTTGTCATTTGGATTTTTTTTCTCGGTGACCAAACAGATCTCGTAGTGATTAAAAGAAAAAAGAAAAAAAAGTCCCTTATGTTGGATGAAATAATCAACTGTGTCTAGTCCCTACAGAATCAAGTAGGTATAATTAAGTGGTAACGTGAGCGAGAGCATATAAAAAAATTGCTTTCTACTATTTTTTTTCTTCGACAATTTCATCTCTACAATGGAGCAATAGGAAATATGTTTGTATCATAGTCTTTTATTTTGATTCTGCGAGTCTTAGTTTTCCCCTCTGCAGTTTTGTCATTTCTTATGTGCTTTACGCCATTGGGTACATGTTTCTTTGGCTGGAACCCTACTACTTTGCTCACATCTTAGAGACATACCCAAAGGAGGTCAGCGCTCTGAACATGTTCCAAATCCCCAACTAGATCTTGGACTGTAATTGACTTTGTAACTCCTCGTCCCGAGAGGGTGTACCGTACATGTAACTGTTGGGGCGCATACGAGCACCACGTGCCATTGTAATATTTTTTGGAGTTGTTGTTTAGGATGAAATTGTGAAATGATAAATTTAGGAACCTAGAATGTAGTACTAGAACAAGGGTAAAATCGTAATTGATCAAATAGGACATAAAGGGCATAATCAAAGAAGATAGTATGCCAAAGTAGAAATAACATAAGTTACATTGCAATTGTTGAGAGATGGAGGACCAAATGTTAATTAAAGGAAAGTTGAGACTATAAATAGGAGATGAGAAACAAAAATCTCATTTGGCCCTCTATTTCATGGCGTCTAATGTCAGGTTAGAGAATAGAGCAAGGAAGAGTAGTTATAAGAAGAGTAAGAAGGAGAAGCGGAGAAGAACGGAAGAATTTCGTGTATGAATCATGTGTAATTTAGGGGTTTTGATGTCTAGTGGCTTTGGTATGAATTTTCCATGGAGATTAGGTTGTGCCTGCTCTGGTGGTTTTGTGAGATCAAGCATTAACCCTAGAATTTTGAAGTTTTAGAAAACCCTAGTTGGTAGTAATAAACATGGAATCCATCAAAATTCTATGGTTTTATATGGATTGGTGGACTTGAGTAAGAGTTGGATTTTCACCTAGGGTTTGGTTATAAGAAGTTCCAAATCACCAATTCAAGTGTTGTGGAGTAGTTTTGGATGAATTTCATGTTGATTCTTGAGGTAATATGGAACGGAGAAGTCAGTAGAAGAGATTTGGTACCATGAGGGCAAAAAGAAGCATTTCGGGCAAACTACGAAGTGGTACCTAAGACAAAACAGGGTGGTACGGGTACCACCATATAGAACCCATTCGTACGGTGATTAATACAAGTGGTACCCTACTCAATTATTGCTGCATCGTGTTCGTACCGTGACTACGCTGTCCAAATGCCCATTTTGGTAGTTTCACATATTTGCTTTTAAAATCATACACCGATTGTATGGTGAACCCTTACTTAAATGATTAAGAGAGGTTCAAAGAAGATTTGGAACTCAATGAAAATGCGAGCGCACTCCTCGCGCCGACGATATCTACCGAGTGTGACTAAGTGCTATGAAGTATGTTAAGTTTACGTTATACGTAGGCGATTAATGTGTTCGTCGTATTCGTTTAAGTGTGTAGGCTAAAAGAAAAGGCGGAAAGTTGTGGAGTCGTGCTCAAGTTTAGTAAGTAGAAAGGTGAGTGTTCTAAACCCATTTTTCAAATACTAGTGTATTATTATAAATTGTTTTACGCTGATATTTCATGGTTTTGATTTTAAACCATATTGTAAAGCAAGCAATGAGTTTTAAGCAAACAATGGTTTTGATTTTAAACCATATTTAAAGCAAGCAATGGTTTTGAGTTGTAAAACCATATTTCAAAGAGCACGCAAGAAAAAAGAATATTTTCGAAAACAGGCCTAATGAAAATCCCTAGTTTTAAGCAAGCATACCGGTTAGAGGTATTCCGTACGTGCACGGTGGTGTTAGATACTCCATGCATTTTAGATTTGGTTCCGGTCGGGGTAAACTAGTTCATGCATCATGGCATTTAAAGGAGACCGTGGCACGTATTCGAGTATATAGGGTTAACGAATTAATTAAATTATGGGTGATGGAGCACTGTAGTCAATTCCACCATATTTACCGAAAAAGGGAATCGGGAGCCAAGGCTCTTCCACTCCAGGTGATGTGGACCCGCAGTCCTTCCACTCCGCACGTCGTGAGGTTCACCCTCGGTGCTCACTGCGGTGGTCGCCACTCGGTCCTAGGCTCACCACTACATAGCTCGCCTCCCGCAGCGGCACCACCTCGCCACCAAGAGCTTATGGTATTTAGAAGTGATCTTACTACCAACCCGAGCTACTAGCTCGCCTGGTAGCAAGGATGCTTCCCTAAGGACCTTAAGCCTGGGTGACGGTTCGAATCCCATGAGGCGAAAGGAACCTGCGGAGCGGGGGATATCCTAAAGGAGCGAGGAGAACCATCTAAGGACCCGGGGTGACGATGGGCTCCACCTCGCGGTAGGCCCCGGGTGGGACTATTAGGGCAGCGCAAAGATTTGAGGTAAACTCAGTACTCATGTCAGCCGTCTCTGGGATGGCCTCTCACTACCATCCTCAGCCACAGCGCGCGCCGCCTGGTCTCAGCCACCAAAGAGCTATAGTTCTAGGGGAAGCATCTCATACCAACCGGAAGCATTAGCTCAGGCTTGGTAGCAAGGGATGCTTCCCTAAGGACCTTAAGCCTCGTGACGTTCGAATCCTCGCTGGCGCCGAAAGCAAAACTCAAGGGAAAGGTGGGGATATCCTAGTGGAGCCGAGGAGAACCATCTAAGGACCCGGGGTGATTTTGATGGCTCCACCCGGTAGGCCGCCCCCGGGGCGGGACCTCACAATAAAAAGGCGCTCTTTTTATTAGGATAATCTCATCTTCGGCTGGCTCAGATGCCTGACAGTTCTTCCTCACTCACTTGATCCCGCCAGGCTTCCGCCTGGACCGCCAGCAGCTTGTGTCCCAGCACTGCCACCAACCCAGCCAGTAGCCCGCCAGGTGCGTGATGCCTCCCTAAGGACCTAAGGCTTCCGGTGACTCCGGAGCCCGACCACTGGCCATGGAGGCTTAAAGAAACCTCGTGGAGCGGGGGATATCCAAGTGAGCGAGGAGAACCATCTAAGGACCCCGGGTGATTTATGGCTCCACCCGCGGGTAGGCCCCTGGGTGGGGACCTCACACGATGTGCCCAGTTGTCACACCCCACCCCCTACTAGCGGCAGGTGTGCCGACCACTCCATAGAAATCCCCCAATTGCTACCTTTAACTGCTCTAGGAATCCCGTGGAAGCAAAGCCGTGTCATTTGTTGAAAACTCGTATATAAAATTTTTTCCTTTTTCTAACTTATGATTTTAAAACTCAAGCAGCTATATCACCGCATAAAGGACATATTCCAAATCCCGTGATACACAATTTACATTTTTCCAAAAAATATGGCAAACTAACAATGTCCTTACAAAGAGCCTCAGTTCAACACATTTTCAATAAAACTACACTATGTACATACATATGCTCCATTATACAAATTCAAAGTATTTCCTTACAAAATATTATTAATACCAAAGACGATACAAATGTCGAGAACTTAATCGCTTTAGAGTCCCGGGGCTGCGGTCTGCCTTTTGGAAAATAGCTTAAAACAAGAAAATAATTAGCTAAACGAGCCTGCTGAGTGTGTATGCTTTATAAAATATTTTTTTTCTTTTCTAGAAAAATATCTCAAAACCTGTAAACTCTCTTTTACAAGATATTTTCCAGAAGCCTTGCTTGCTTACTTTACTTTGCTTTGCTTTAAAAGTTTCTAAAAAACTTTTCAAATCTCTTTGCTTCGCTTGCTTTACCTTGCTTTGCTTTAAAAGTTTATAAAATTTTCTCAAATCTCGCTTTAAAAGTTTATAAAACTTTTTATAAACACGGAGCCCTGGGCTCAACTCGCATGCTTTAAATAAAACGGAGGCCGGGCTCAACCGTCGCTTTAAATAAAACGGAGCCTCGCTCAACCGCTTTTAAAATAAAACGAGAGCCCTGGCTCAACTGCTTGCTTTAAAAATACACACGGAGCCCTCGGGCTCAACCGCACCAATGGTTGATTTTCAAACCGTATAAAATATGCTTATAAATCATCAACCACGGGAGATCTTTCCCCGTCATTGCACTTAAACGAACACCTGAGCTCGGGGCATCGACCGTGCCGGTGGAAGGACCTGGGGCCGCATCACCTAGGTGAAAGGGCTTGGGCACACTTCACTTCACCTTTTTAGGTAAATATGGTGGAATTGACCTGGGTCTCCATCACCATAATTTAGTTAACGTGTTAACCCTATATACTCAGCATACGCCACTCTGGCCTCCCTTTAAATGTCATGACGCATGAACTAAGTTTTCCCGACCGCATAAATCTAAAAATGCATGAATGATATCCTAACACCAATACCGCACGTACGGAATACCGAATCGATACGCTGCTAAAACCAGGATTTTAGTTAGGCCTGTTTTCGAAAATATTCTTTTGCTTGCTTGCTTGAAACATGGTTTAATAATTCAAAACCATTGCTTGCTTTGAATATGGTTTGATAAATCAAAACCATTTCCTTGTTTGATTTTCACATATGGTTTAAAATCAAAACCATTTGCTTGCTTGCTAAACTCATTGCTTTCTTTTCAAATATGGTTTACAATCAAAACCATTAAATACCAGTGTAAAACAGTTTATAATAATACACTAGTATTTGAAAAATAGGTTTAGAACACTCACCTCTTTACCTACTAAACTTGAGCACGACTCCACAACTTTCCCGCCTTTACTTTTACCCTACACACTCAAACAAATACGGCGAACACATTAATCGCCTACGTATAGCGTAATCTTAACGTACTTCATAGCACTTAGTCACCCTCAACGAATATCGCCGAGGCGGCGAGGTACGCTACGTTTTTCATTGAGTTCCAATCTTCTTTGAACCTCTTTTAATCATTTGGTAAGGTTCCTATACAATCGGTGTATGATTTTAGGCTTAATTATATGAAACTAAGACGCAAAATCGGGCATTTTCGGGGCGCAGGTACCTGGCATTCACTCAGCTCGTACCCGCACCAAACACACTCGTATGGTGGCAATCGGCAGCCACTCTTGTATCGCACCGGCACCGATCGTTCGTCAGTGGTACCAGATTTCACCCTGTTTTGGCAACCATACCACTTTCGTGATTTTGCCTTAAATGCCGACGGTGTTCCTTTGGTACCAATTCTCTTCATACAACTTCTCCATTCCATCATACCTCAAGAATCAACATGGAATTCATCCAAAACTACTCCACAACACTTGAATCAAGCTATTCGAACCTCATATAACCAAACCCTAGGTAAAAATTCCAAGAATTAAACCCAAGGTCCACCAATTCCTACAAAACCATATAATTTTTATGGATTCCATGTTTATTTTCACCAACTAGGGTTTTTCCCCACATAACTTCAAGAATTCTAGGGTTAATGTGACTCCAGACAAAACCTGTATCAAGGAGCAACTAATCTCCATACCAAAACCCTAGGAATCCAAAATACACATGATTCCATACAAGAAAACATACCTTTGTTCTTCTCCTTCTTCTTCTTCCTCTTCTTCCTCTTCTTCCTCTCTTCCTCTCCCTTTCTCCTTCTCAAAATGTGGAGCCCTAGAAAAATGAGACCAAATGAGATTTTTGTTTGTCTCATCTCCTATTTATAGTCTCATTTATACCTTAATTGCAAATAGGTCCTCCATCTCCCAACAATTACACTTCAACTTTTGTTATTTTTATTTTGGAATACTATCTTCTTTGATTATGCCTTTCATGTCCCATTTTGATCAATTACAATTTTACCCTTGTTATAGTACCACATTCCGGGTTCATAAATTTATCATTTCACTTGGTACGCATATGCGCCCTACAGTTACATGTATTGTACACTCTCTCGGGACGGGGCGTTACACCCAGGCTCCCATGTTCACTAGGGTACAACAATCAGGAAAGGCCTCCAGTGGTTGATGATTTATAAGCATGTTTATACAGTTTTAAAAATCAACCACCGGGGCGCACCTGGCCGAGCCCAGCTCCCGTGTTTATTTTAAAGCAAACGGTTGAGCCCAGGCTCCCGTGGTTATTTTAAAACAAGTGGTTGAGCCCAGGCTCCCGTGGTTATTTTAAAACAAGCGGTTGAGCCTAGGCTCCCATGGTTATTTTAAAACAAATGATTGAGCCCAGGCTCCCGTTTTTATTTTAAAGAAACCGCTGAGCCCAGTCTCTTTATTTAAAGCAAAATCCACAGCCCAGTTCCCGCTTATTTTAGCATGCTACTGAGCCCAGTTCGTGTTTATAAAAAGTTTTATAAACTTTTAAAGCAAGAGATTTATGAAAATTTTTTATAAACTTTTAAAGCAAGAGATTTGAGAAGAGATTTATAAACTTTTAAAGAAAAGCAAGGTAAAGCAAGCAAGCAAGAGATTTGAGAAAAGTTTTAGAAACTTTTAAAGCAAAGTAAGCAAGCAAGGCTTCTGGAAAATATCTTGTAAAAGAGAGTTTTACAGTTTTGAGATGTTATCCGAAAAAGCAAAACATTTTATAAAGCATACACTCACTGAGCTCGCTTTTAGCCTATTATTTTCCGTTTTAAAACTATTTTCCAAGTAATGTGCACTCAAGACGCTAGAGCATGCTAGGATTCTCCGACTTTGTATCGCGTCGTTATTACTAATCTTTTGTAAGAAAATACTTTTGAATTTGTATAGTAGAAGTATAATATATGTACATAGTGTAGTTTGTGAAATGTCGGGTGCCTAAGGCTCTTTTGAAAGAACATTGTCGTTGCCATATTTGGAAAAAGTGTGTAAATTGTAAGCCACAGGATTTGAAAAATGTCCTTTGCGTACCGATATAAGCTGCCGAGATTTTTACCAAATCATAAGTTGAGAAAAGGAAATATTTTTATACGAGAGTTTAGCAAGCAATACTCTGGCCGCTTCAGGATTTTCTAAATGCTAGGAAGAAACGGCCGGGACTTCTCGCGGGCGGCACACGCGCGATCAACTACCGCTAGTAGTGTGGGTGGGGTGTGTCGACTTGGTCTCATATGTCTCGCCTACTAGGGGGCACACCTACAAGACTCTTTGTCCACATATGGCCAAGGCTTCTCAAAAATGGAACTGTTTTCAATTTGGTTAGTTTAGCAAGAGGTCATTTTTAGGATCATCCCCTATGCGGTCGATCGTTTTGTTTTTTTTTTTGTTTGAAAGAGCCGGCATTGCTCGTCACTGTTTTTTTTCTTCCTTCGGGATTACTGGAGAAGATAGTTGTAACCGATTTATTCTGCTCAAGCAGGCATCTACCGCCTTTATATTATCTAGTTACTAGATCATTCTTTTTGTCTCTTGCAGATTGTATACCTCTCACATATGAGCCCATATGCACAACACGTCTCGATTGCTCAAAACTATATGGTTGTCATTCAGTTCTACTTCCAGCATATTTTTCTATGTAATACTAATTTTCTCGTGCTTGTGGATGGTATTAAGTGTATCATTTTATGAAAATCTTGATGCTTTCAGTTTCTCCTCATCATGCAAGGATTACAGGACAAGATCAAACTAGTTCCTAATGATCTTATGAATGTATCTCGCTTGGTATAAGGAGAAAGTCTATCTTAAAATAAGGTGACTTCCCTCTACACTTGCTATCATTGGGAAAAAGAATGTGAAATTGACATGGGTGGTAGAGTGAAAATTTCTACCAATGGGAAACATGATTCGAAAAGAACGTGGAATGACTAGAAATTGGAAACAGCTAGGTCGGGTTCACTCGCCTCCTTAGTTTCTTTATTTCTTATTTTATTTTTAAGTAATGCTTGAAAATGATTTGATGGTGGTAAACACACTGCTTTATCTCGTCATGTACACCTTGAATAATTTATCTCGTGTACAAAACCCGAGGAGATCCTACGTGGTGAGGCAGGACATGTCGCACCCGCAAACCCAAGAAGTGTTTTCAAGATTGACGAAACACCCCGGTTCTCGATAGTCGCCGCTTTCGCCGTCACTTTCTTCTAAGAAGCAACCCCACTTATTCCAAGCTTCTCATCAGGAGAGCTATTAGAGTAAAGTTCTATCTACTCCTAATACCTAGATTTATTTTCAATCCCATTATCCAGAGACTTATTTATTTATTTATTTTTTTAATATATGATCTTTCTGGGGGTACAGGTGTTTCAATTTGAGGAGCATACAACAATGAATTGAAGAAATATGTGTGCCCTTTTTATTGCTCTTACTCTAGTTATCAGGTAAAGCCTTTTATGGTTTGAGCTTCTTCTTTGCATTTGGAGGTCATCTCTGTAAATGGATTATGAACTTAAAAAGCTACATGGTTGCACAAAGCCACCAGGAACCCCACATTCTTGAACTACATTCAAGTGAATGGCCAAACCCTGTGTGGCTAATGATTCCATACACATCTGGGGTGGATACTAAAACATGTCGGGACCATGGATTCTTCTCTCTAAGGTCTTATTTCTCATCTCATCGGTGATTCTCAATATTTTTTTTCTTTTTCTTACATATACATTTAATCATGCCTTTTTTACATAATTTTTTTCCAGTATTCCTTCTCCAAAAGGTGCAGTTCCTAAATGGTAACTGATAAGGACAAAGGTGCTATACATTTGAAGGTTTTTAGATTCCCCATTCCCATCTTCATTTAATATTTTTATTCCATCCTACATCCGTTGAGGATCGCTACCCATAAATTTACCCAAATACCTGCCAATTTAGAAATGAAAAGTTTAGAATACACATGTTTTTATCTTTAGGGCTTTTTAATATAAATAAATATGCATTATATTTATATGTTATATATTTAATTGGGTATTCAGGTCGAGGACAGGATGGGTAGGATATACTCAAGCTTGTCCCTATCCCCGTAGCTGAAAATCTCAAAACCCGACTATCTGGATATTTACTTGGATCTGAAATGTTCCTCCATACCCTCCTCCATTTGATTCGGGTATCGGATTCTTCATCGGGTTATGAGGAAATTGCCCATCCCTACTTACGACTTTGCAGAGACCTGTATTTTTGGTAAACAATGGCACACACAATGGAAGAAACATTAGATGACACCCATTGGCAATGAATCAACGGAACCAATGTATTAAAGATGGAAGAAAAATATGTTCTTATTAATATTTGAGAGCAGTGATCCATTTACCTATTTTTCTTTTGAGAATATGATAAACAAACAAATAAACAAACCGGAGAGTTGTTCCATTTTGCAGCATTCAAGGAGGAGATCTTCAGAGTCTAGCTCCTCAAGTTCATCCCCTCGTGGCTTCAGGAGTGAAGCATCAAGAGAGCCGAGAAAAGGATCAAAAGTCCAGCTCGAAGAGAAACGAAAAGGCAAAAACAAAGATCAAAATCAAGACTCTAGCAAATAAAAGTGGATGATCAACAAGGTACGGTCCCTTTATGCATGTGCTGGATGACTACCTAATTTTAAGACAAATGCCAATTTCGTAGAAAGAAAATGTTTCTTATAATGGCCCCTTTGTTTGTGCAGTATGTTATGTATATTGTCTCTTCATAGTTCATAGATACATATCGAGTCCAAATTTATGGCAGTTAGAAGGTGGGAATAATGGTGGTCTCAGTCGTTTTGGCCTGTTCTTATTGAGAATTTGGCATGAATTGGTTATGAGGGAAAGAATTTGTATATGGTTGCTTATGATTGGAGACTATCTTTTGAGAATACAGAGGTTTCAAGATTACATTCTCTGATTATCTCCTCACCATAGCATTCCACCAACCTAAACATACATTCTGCTTTTTTATTAAGAATTTGGTGTTCTGGTATCAATGACCTTGAAGCTTGTTTGATAAATTAATTATAAACATTAAGGTTTTGAATACCACATAACTTACTGTAAACTTGTTTTGAATCATTTAGACAAAATGCTATGAACCCATCCCTATGGCTATGGTTAGGGTCAACCATAAGCCGTGGCTATAAACCATTCCTATGGCCGAGGTTAATCACAAACCATGATTATAAACCATCCCTATGATCGAGGTCAACCAAAAACCGCGGCTATAAACTATGCCAAATTGTTGAACAATTGAAGAGCTTATAACTATGGTTTATGAATGGGGCACATCTATAGGATTTCTCCACACCACTTATAGTCATGTTATGCCACGGTTGTCTTCATCCATAATTATATTTTATAGCTGCATTATATACTACTTTTAGCCAGGGTCGATGACCGCGACTAAAGGCCTTCTTCTTTGTAGTGGTATTTATGGTTTTATTTCTTATTTTATTTTCCCTTTAAAAAATAAATAAAAATAAGTGGCGACTCCAAACCATTTTCGAAATGGTTTTTTAGAAATACAAAAATGAGTCTCGCATTTTGAGTGTAAAACGCATCATAACCAAAATACGGAAGCCTGAAACTGTGCCATAAAAAGCTTGATGTCCCCCTCACATGTGTCATGTGTCGACAGGATCGATGTTGAGCATCTTTGGCATGTTTTCATTGAATGTCCATTTGCTAGGTCTATACACACTACCATTCAGCAATCCCCACTCTGCTAACAAAGTCTGCCAGATTTTATGGAATATTTGAAATCAAAGAAACAAACAACTTTTGCATCAGAATTAGAACGGTTTATAGTTCTTTTCAATTTCTCTTTGATTGGCTTGCTGCAAGCAACAAAAGGGTGCATGAATTCAGCACCAAATAAAGTCAAACAAACAACAAGGTTGGGGATTTTCTTCAGTTGTGTTTGAACTGGATGCCAAATATGACTAATTTTTTATTTTCATTTTTTGAAAAGAAAGTTAGAAAATTTGGAAAACAAATAAAACTCAAATATAATATTTCCAACATTTTCTTCAGGAAAATAGGAAATTGTCTATAAAAAGAGAAAACACAAAAAGAATATGAACATCTGTAAAAAAAATTTACAATATTACAATCTTTTTATTTTTTGTTCTCAAAATGTAATTAGAAACTTATTCATTTCATTAAATCAATGTATATGAAATAGATCTTTGTTAAATATATTAAACCTCTGTCAGGAACTTGAAAAGTAATAAGGAAAGAAAAATATTAATATTTTTTTCATGTTTGATTTGAATGTGGAGGATATAAAATAAAATCAAATATAATAAAATTTTCTCAAATTTTTATATATTTTAAAATTTCTTAGTCTAGAGAGAAACAAATAAAATGAGTTTGAATAAATATATAAAGTTAATTTATTAAGTTTAAATTCATTTTTTATTTTTCTCCAAATTTTCTTTCCCTCTACTTTTCCTCTCTATTTTTTTTCCTTAAAATTTTATTTTTGAAATTTCTTTTCTTAATACTTTTCATATTCCAAATTTTATTAAGTTAAATTTCTATTACACAATTAAAATAATTAATAGACCACATAAAAAAAATAAGGAGCCAGCAAATATAACGTGATTATTTTTATTAATTTTCATCTGAAAAGAAAAAGTTGCAGTAACAAATATGGTTTTCAATTTTCATTAAAAAAAAAAACAATTTTCACTTCTATTATTCAACGGTTTCTCAAAAAAACTAGAATGTAAAAACTATTTTTTAGAAAACAGTTTTGAACTAAATGCAGCCTAAATTTAAAAATAAATCAACTCAAAATTTCAAAACCTTCGATTGTGAAACATGGAGATAAGATATTGGAGGAAACTAAATATAATTAATTAGTTAAAGAGTAAAGACAATGACAATTAGCTGTAGAAAAAAACACTGACAATTAATCTATTTAGTTTGCTCCAATTCTCAACTCTTCAGGCATGGTCTCACCAATATTCTTCTCACTCCATAAATATGTAGTCAGTCATAAACTCGGACCGGTAGTATTTCTATTTCTAGGCAATTCCAACAGCTTTAGTAGACCAGTGGGAATGTAGAATCTTCATGATAACTGCATGACTTACTTACATGCTCATGACAAAGAATCACAAGAAAGTTATCTAACAGAACAATTAAAGGTTAAGTGTTTTGTTTTTTCTAGTCTCGGCTCGATCAATTAAAGACCACAAAGATTTTTTTTTTTTTGGAATGTTTGAATACAAGATATTTTCAAAACCCAAATTTGGAAACTTTTTCCTCCATCTTGATTTTATAAAAATGTCTTTATTTTCTTACAAAAATAACTTTTGTTTAAGAGATAATGTAAATACATGAAATGAGAATTTTTTTTTTTTTTTTTAACAAAATGGGTTACTTTCAAGAAAAAAAAAATATGGAAAATGTTAGATTCATAAATTTAGGGTTATTTGATGTCTTTTAATCAAATATATATATATTTTTTGGAAAACTTTTCTTTGAAAACAAATTTATTTGAGTCACAATCTTTGGCCTATTTGGCTACCATTCTTGACAATTGTTTTTTGTTCTAAAAAACAAAGAGATTGATAAAAAAATACACAGAATACGTTTGATTTTTATTTTTTGTTACGAAGAACATGGAAACCATAAAAAACATTAGGAACAATTTTCAGAGACATCAAAATGGTGTTTTATATGATTTCAAAAACTGTTCTTACGAGGCGTTTTAAAAAACAAGAACAAAACAAACTCTTAAATTGTTGTCACATCTCTTTAGAATACCTTTTTTTATTCTTTGAGTTGCTTTGGAGAACCTTAATTGTGGTCACATCTCAAGAGAATACCTTTCCCATTACTCTTGTTTTCTAAAATGAGAAAAAAAATTATGGGAATATCCTACGAGGTCTTTTTTTATATTTTTTATAGTTAAACATTTTAATTACAATAAAGTAAATTAATATCGCTTCATCAAACTTCTGAACACGCGAATTCTCCTCCTTATATACTTTACCGGTGTACCACGTCTTCTCTACTTTAACTTTGTTTTACTTTTATTTCAATTCCATGTCAACAATTGAGAGACAAATATATTGTAACAAAAAAAGAAAACTAATGTGCTTATGCACTTTAATGGGAATCTTATTTTATAATTTACTCATTTAATTAAATAACTTTGAATTAAAGCAAATTCAGGCATCATCAGGAGACTATCGATCGTGACAGAGTGCTTAGCCTTGCTTCCTATCTTCGGAAAACTCCATTAAGCAAGACTTCAAACTTCATTTTTTTTATATTTATATAATTACTTAAAAATTAAAATATAGTTAAAAAAAATTTATAAAAAAAACCTAAAAACTATTAAGATATTTAAAGAACATATATATATATATATATATATATATATATATATATATATATATATATATATATATATATATATATATATATGTTTTTGTTTTCTAATTGTTGAAAGGTTTCTATATTTCTTGTACACATACTCTTAAAAATGGAAAAAAGGGAAACTCTTTCTTGCTCTTTGATTATTTTTTCATATAAAAATTGTAATATATATACAATTTTTTTTTTTAAAAATTTTCATGTGAAAAGATCTCAGTTTCAAACAAGGTTTTTATTCTTCATTTTCTAATAAACAACTTTTCACTTTTTTAAACAGACTATTTTTTTAGAATACAAACATAGGAAATAAAACTAATTTTTAGAAAATAAATTGGGTATTGATTGATGTGTGTTCTTGTTTACTATTCCATGTATTACTAGTCATTCCAACTCATGCAATTCATCTGACAAAGATCAGAAATAGAAGTCTCCAGTACATTTTCTAGCTTCAGTTAGGTCCTAACTCCAGAACTAATTAATTAATTAAGATTGAATCGATAGTTAAAAAGTTGAATTAATTCCTTCCCAACATATATTTTTGAGCTCCACATATATTTCTTAATTACCGATATTTGCCATTATCTACAGAACATTCTATGTTAGCTCAAGAAGTTCGTCAACAACCATCCCAATTCCCAACTCAAATTGTATGGAGAGCAAACAATAAACATTAAAGATAATAAAAGAGGATTGCACAAGAAAAACTTAAAATGTGAAGGTCGGAGATAAGATATTGGAGGAAACTAAACAGAATCTGCTAAGAATAATGGTAATAGCAATTAATCTATTTAATTTCCTCCAATTCTTAACTACGACTTTGACAGTCTCTGCCCCCTTCATTGGAAGGTCATCTGCTTTCCCACCAATATTATTATTAATTACTTCATAACTTTCTATAGACATGGGTAGTATTTATAAGCATTTCAATACATATGGAACGTGCATTAAAAATGGAGAATGTTCATGACCAGCTTAACTTGCATGCCCCTCACAACAATCACAAAAATTGTCCCTTCATTTTCTCGTGCCAAGCGAAATATCAACTGATCATGCTATTTTAACCAATCAAATGAGGCTTAATATTTTTTATCTTTTCCTGCATTGTTAGAATTTAAATCCTAATTCTCTGCTTCCTGTAAAATATTAAAGAAATAAAAAAATGTCAAGAAAAGTGATTTTAAAATTAGGTTAAAATTTTAAATCTTGTAAAATTATTTAATCATCATATTAATGAATTAAAATAAATTTAATGAGTTAATCATATAAATTTCACGTTAACATTATTTTTATGTTCCTTCACATTTTCTTTTATTTTTTATTTTTTATTTTCTTTTCCTTGCATTTTTCCTTAAAATTTCCTAGAACCAAACATAACCTAAATTTTTTTAATGAAGTTATCTTCACTAAGTGAGCTTTATACTTTCAATTAAAAGCTTTATATTCTATTACTTTTAATCATTTTTTCTTTATAAAATTATAACAAATACATTACTATTTCTGTACTTTTACTTTTATTTACTTTAGTTTCAAACTCTCGTCATTAATTCAGAGGCAAATTTGTGCAAGCAATAAATTTTGAGTACACGAACTTCAATTGTATCGTTATTTTCTAATTTAACCATCTAATAAATGAATTTTGATTGAAATCTCTAAATGATGCTGGGATCCACCAGAGAAACACCTTCCAATTTATTAAACTTATGACGGACAAAGGTGTAAAAACAGATCACAAAACAAATAAAGGCTTAAGAGCTTTGGTTTTTCTAGCCTTGGCTAGGTCAATTAAAGACCCTGATTCCCTTAATTTGGCTAAAGAATATATTCATTTTTTCCTGGTAAACTTTTGTTTTAAAAAATATTCTTTGAGCCGCGTGATAACCTTAATTGTTCTCACATCTCTTCAAGTAATTTTTTATCACCTTTTTTATTCTTTGAGTTCTCTGAGAACCTTAAGTGTGTTCACATCTCAAGAGAATACCTTTTTAATTTTTTTCCTTATTTTTCTAACATGAATTTTTTTTTCCATGAATCTCGTAACAGTTCTTCTCTGCTTTTACTTTGATTGACATTAATTTCAATTTTTCACATGGACAATCATTACTACAAAAACAATTTATGGTGTCACTACTTTTGGTGTCATTTGGTAAAACAATGACACCGTATGTGACACCCCTATCCTGAGGGTCTCGTTGACAACCTGTCAACCTACGGAAATCGGTGGGTGTCAGGTAATCTGACGTCACACCATCATGTCTCATTTATCGGGATCCATAATTTAACAAAAAATCGGACATAGTCTTCTCTGTACGGGAAGCCCTATCCAAAATACAACTTGTTTAACAATACATCACATGACTCATTCAGGCTCAATATACCACACCGGGTAATTCATGAGTCATAGCGACCACTCGGCCCCATTCAACCATACCCTAAATACTACACATGCAACTATGTAGTGATATGTTTACAAGAGTTCAATTATACACTCTTATACAAAATGATATATTAAAACTTATCGTTCTAATATACATATACAAAATATGGTCCAAAGCTACATCCGGCTTTCTTCATATGTGTGGTCCCGAATGCGAGTCAACCGCCTGCACCTGACCTGAACATGAAAGGGGGGTCCCACGATAGGGTGAGCAAAGCCCAATAGTGATAATCTCCTACAAGGGTTACTTCCCACCTAAGTGCTCATACAATGATCAAACCAACCCATACACATCCAAGTGAAAATTTCTACATGAATGTTATATGTCATGCATAACGCCTTAATGCCCATATCCCGAAGTCACCATCGAATTTCACACATGCCTATGCCAAGCGTGACAACCGGTAACTTGAGTTTCTGGGACCGTTTTGGGCAAAGTGTACTTGGAATTTTAAGATAATGATTGGGATGATTAAAGGTTTTGGGAAGGGAATATATGATCTTGGAAATATTAAATTTTCTAATTGACAAATCTATTTGAGAAATTTATTTGATTTGGAAAGTGTTTTTGCCATGTTTACAAAGTGGACATGTTAGGGTTTTGGGATGTTAAAGTTAAAAAACCGACCAATTGGTTTATAACCCAGATTTGGTGTTGCTTAGTTGTTGGATCTTTTGGTTTATGCTAATCAAATCAATGTTTGAAGTTAATTTTGGACAACATTAGGATTGGTTTTGGTGAGACGTTTTAAAGGTACAACTATTTGAGAAAAAAAACAGCATGTTTTGCCTTGTTTGTGTTATGTGGTTGATGGCTTTAGAGAAGGAATTTTAAATTGGAAATTTTCAGAGATGTCATTGGATATATAAAGGACTAAACTGGAGAGTTTCATAATTTTTGAAGACCGTTTGAATAACTTTTGGATAATAAAGTCCGTGAGAGTATAAAACCTGGAAAATAACGGCCTCGCATGTGGTGTTAGTGTCCTGCTTGAGGTTTTTTGACTCTTAACCTTCCTTGGGATTGATCCGCAGTACTTGTTGGAAAATGATTAAAGGCAAGGGAGAAATTTTAGTATTTTAGTTATGTGATGGATTAAAGTTGGGAAACTAACAACCATACGGTTTGTATTCGGCTCCTCTTATTTGCTAATAAGATTAAGAATATGATATTAAGCTCCGAAAATCAACCCTAACCAAAATCACTAGTACGCACGAATAATATTGTTCTTAATTGTATTGAATAGAGGTCGATAAAGGAGGAAAGCGAACCGAGATCGAGATTTCGGTGATTGCAATCAAAGTGCAAAGCTTTTTGGTTTGTTCTGGCACTTTCTTCCTCATTATTTCGAATCTCTATCTCAAAATGCTCAATTGCATATTGAATCGTTTTAAATTGGATTTGATGCAAATAAATTGTGAAATGAATTGCAAGTTGATTTAGTTAAGAAATTTGGAGAAATTGATCGATTAAGTAAAATGAATGACATGAAAATTGCACTAGTATTGTAAATGATTTGTTTGTATATAAATACATACTATATTGTATTTCCTATAAATGATTTGAATGCCCTTAATAGAATGTTAACCGTTAAATTTGAGTTAAGGATAGATTGGTATACCAATAAGAGTCGAACAAACGTACTATTATGGCATACCGATCCGTAGCCCAGCGGGATAGTATAGGTAGTGTACACCAATCGAGTACATATTTTTATAAAAACGTGTTTACACCGACCTACAAACCCCGCCAGACCGTGGCCGGGTGATTCATTATCCCGTGCCTCAGTGCCATAGGTTAAATCTGATAAGGGCTAAAATGCAAAATAATAATGAGAATGAAAAAGGTACGATTTATGATTCAATATTTGTTGCATATGAAAATGGCTAGTTCGAGATAATGAATTGTAAATGATTAAATGGAATATATCTTTATGTATGTATTATACTGCATTGGTCATTTAAGAAAGTACGAAAGCATTGTCTTATGAAATTGCATGTTTTGATTTAAATTGAAATAAAGAGAGAATCGTATAGAACCACTAAGCATAAAAATGCTTAGCGTGTTGTTTTTATCAACGCTCAGGAACCAAGTAGAAAGTAGTAGGACCGAAGATCCTCTGCCAAGTCATCAAGTAATACGCGGAGTATAAGTAAATGCTCCGGCCCCATGCATATCATTCCATTCATGATATTTTTGTAACTATTTTGCATTGAATTCAATGATTTAAAAGTCTTCATGAGAAGAATATAGTTTTGACTCATTTTGTTTTGGATATTTATGGAATGTGTTTTAAAGAGTGGTGAACTCTAAGAATATCATTTTGTAAATGTATTTGAAATGGGCATGGAATGCCTTCATTGTAAATGCATTTTGTTAAATGTAAATGTAAATGTTTATGGGCCTACCGAATTGAAATCGTTTTCGCACATATTTGAAAGTGTTTATACGAAATGGAATGTCGGCCTAAACGGTTATTTTGTTTCAGATATGTTTCGTAAATGAACTCGCTAGCAACCCGACGGCTCGAATCCGCCCAATCATTCGCCGGAATGGGGTGCTACATTTATTGCACGAGCTCCAGTTTAAGAGGTTCTGCCAAATGATTTTGAAATTTTTTGTGAAATGATTTTTGAAATTGTTTATTGCATGCACGGTGACGGTATTGCTAAAGGATGACTTTACTCATATGGATCTCGTTTCGGCCTTAGGTAAGCATGGAAAGTTTAGGTCCCAATAATGTCATTGTGAATAGAGTCTATAGAGATCAGTCTCATTGTAGAAATACGCCGAGAGTATGAGTTTCCGGGAGACGATCGAGTTGTCACGTAGAGCTCGATGTGATATCGGGATGGATTACCGGCCCGACACCAAGTGGTAGTTGATTGTAGAATAAAGAGAGTGACCTTAAGGACACCAAGTGGCGAAGAAGTGACTTTTATTGGCCTGAGGTCAAACCCCCTCTCTAATGTGATATCCGTTGCTACTTCTAGAACGATGATTCGAAAGGGGTGTGAAGACTACTTGGCGTATGTTATATATATGAAAAAGGCGGAGCCTAGTTTTTCAGACATCCCTACAAGCTAGTGACTATCTGATGTGTTTCCGGAGGAGTTGCCAGATTGCCTCCACAAAGAGAGATTGAGTTTGCAATTGATGTTGTTCCGGGTGCCACTCCGGTATCCATTACATCATATAGAATGGATATAGTGGAGTTAAAAGAATTGAAGCTTCAGTTGCAAGAATTGTTAGAGAAAGGATTTATTCGTCCGAGTGTATCACCATGGGGAGCTGCAGTGCTCTTTGTTAAGAAGAAAGATGGTACGCTTCGGTTGTGTGTTGATTATAGGCAACTGAACAAGATGACAGTGAAGAACAAGTATCTGTTACCCAGGATTGATGACTTGATTGACCAATTGAAAGGTGCAAGTATCTTTTCGAAGATTGACTTACGATCTGGGTATCATCAACTGAGGATTAAGGATACGAATGTGCATAAGACAGCGTTCAGAATGCGGTATGGGAATTATGAGTTCCTTGTAATGCTGTTTGGGTTGACAAATGCACCGATGGCTTTCATGGACTTAATGAATCGTGTTTTCCAACCGTATGTAGATAAGTTTATCGTGGTGTTTATAAACGACATCCTTGTGTATTCAAAGCATCGGGAAAATCATGAGACTCACTTTTGGGTAGTGCTAGAAACCTTGAGAGAGGAAAGGTTATATGCAAAATTGAGCAAATGTGAATTTTTGTTGAGATATACTTTTCCTGTATTACATTGTAATAAGAAGGAATTCAAGTGGATCCAAAGAAGGTAAAGGTGATTATTGAATGGAAACCACCAAGAAATGTCATGAAAGTGCTTAGTTTCCTAGGTTTACGACACACAATGGTAGTTCGTTAAGAGGTTTTCGAAGATCTGTAGTCTGATACAAGGATTACTCAAAAGAATGTGAGCCTGAGTGGAGTGAAAAGTGTCAATCTAGTTTTGAAAATTTAAAAGCATTTCTAATCGAGGCTCCAGTTCTTACTTAGTAGACCTACGGTAAAGAATATGTGATTTTCTGCAATGCTTCACTAAATGGACTTGGATGTGTCCTTATGCATGAGGGTAAGGTGGTAGCATATGCTTCAAGACAGTTGAAGCCACATGAGAAAAACTACCCTACGCATGCTTTGGAATTAGCCGCAATTGTAATTGCGTTAAAAATATGGAGACATTATTTGTATGGAGAAAAGTGTTTCATCTACACTGATCATAAGAGTCTTAAGTATTTACCCTCACAACGAGAGCTTAACTTGAGACAACGTAGATGAATGGAGTTGATAAAGGTAAAGGATTGCGCATCGACATCACCCAAGGAAAGCCAATGTCAGGGCAGACGCTTGAGCGTAGTCAATTCAAACGATACGAGCGTTAAATGCCCATTTGTCAGTGTCAGACGATGGTATAGTAATGACATAATTGATTGCGAGACCGAATAGGTTAAACCGATTGCTAGAGGCACAAAAGAATGATGAGAAAATTTTTGCCATTATGAAACAGATTGGAGATGGTAAAGAAATTGAGTTTGAGGCAAAGGAAGATGGATCCTTGTATTATAAGGATAGGGTTTGTGTACCCAATGATTGTGAATTAAAGAAAGCCATTCTAGAAGAGGCATATAGTGGACCTTTTTCTATTCATCCCGGTAGCACAAAGATGTATCAGGATTTGAAAGTGTCCTTCTGGTGGTCCGGAATGAAAAGAGATGTATAAGAATTTGTGACAAGTGTATGGTGTGTCAAAAAGTGAAGGCAGAGCACCAAGTTCCTTCGGGATTATTGCAGCCTATTAGAATACCTGAGTGGAAATGGGACCGAATCACCATGGATTTTGTGGTTGGGTTACTATTAATAGGGAGGAAGCATGACTCGCTTGGGCCAGAGAGATCATCATCAAGTCAGCCACTTCCTACCAGTGAGAACCGAATGGCTCGCTGGGAGCAAGCAGCAGAGCCGTACATCAAGCAAATTGTCTTGCTTGCATAGATTCAATATCCATTATTTCAGACCAAGATCCAAGGTTTACCTTGAGATTTTGGGGAAAACTGCAAGAGGCTTTAGACACTCGATTGAATTTCAGCACAGCGTTCCACCCACAGACGGATGGACAATCAGAAAGAGTAATTCAGATTCTGGAAGACATGATAAGGAGTTGTGTGATCGACTATGAGGGTAGTTGGGATAGACACATCCCTTTAGTTTAATTTGTGTACAACAATAGTTTCCAATTGAGTATTGGAATGAAGCCTTACGAGGCTTTATATGGAAGAAAATGTAGAACACCGTTGTGTTGGACGGAATTGAGCGAAAAGAAAGTGATTGGCCTGACTTGATACAGGAGACTAAAGAAAAAGTGAAAATGATTAGAGAAAGATTGAAAGTACACCGATAGATATAAAATCAGTGGTGTCACATGAAAGAGTGACATTCGATATGAGGTCGGCGAAAAGTGTTTTCAAAGTATCGCCTGAAGAAGGTGATGAGATTTAGGAAAAGGGCAAGTTGAGCTCCTAGATTTATTAGCCCCTATGAAGTGATCGAAAAGTGAGTCCATAAATGCTGAGATAACTTCCGAATTGGAAAAATATCCATAATGTGTTTCATGTGTCCATGCTACGGAGGTACCGATCAGACCCGTCACATGTAGTCTCTCCGGAGACAATTGAGCTGAGACCAGATTTGACCTATGAGGAAGAGCCAGTGGAGATTTTGGATCAAGAAGTGAAAGAACTACAGAACAAGCGAATACCATTGGTCAAAGTGCTATGGAGAAACCACAAGACCGAGGAGGCCACATGGGAAAGTGAAGATACGATGCGGCAACAATATCCGCAACTGTTCACTGAAGGTAATTTCGAGGATGAAATTTTCTTAAGTGGGGGAGAGTTGTAATGCTCCAAAAATACCCTAGTATTTTTATGATATATTTTTTTATTATTATTATGTGTTTAGGGTATAAAATAAATTAAATAAAATTTTTTCAGAATTTAAATGCTCATAATTGAAGATATAACCCGGAAATTTTTACGTAAAACCAATTAAATTTGGTAAAAATGTCAAATGGGGACCCAAGGGTCTTAAATGAGAAGTAAAAGTGCAAAAGTGTAAATGAAATGAAATAAAATTGAAATGAAGTGTTAAAATGGAAAAAAAAAAAAAGAGAAAATGGAATTTAGTGTGAAAGCCAAATATGGTCTTGTGAATAGGAGACATAAAGACCATATTTTGGCCTTTGAGACATTCTCCTGATGGTGATTACTTTGAGAAAAAAAGGAGAGAGCTAGGGCTTGTGAATGGGGAGATTTGTGAATTGCCCATGAAAAATAAAGGCTAGTGATAAAAACAAGAGGAACCTTGGCATGAAGTTTGAAAGAGATTTGAGGTAAGACTCAAACCCTAAACCCCTTTTATTTGTGTTTGAGTTGGGGAAAACCCCAAATGTGGATAAAAAGATTTTTGTTTTGATTGTAAATGAGTTTTGGTGTTGTGTTGGGTTGAGTTTTGAAGAGTATTGTTATTGCATGGTTTGGAGGAGTGATTAAAGAGAAAATGTTTAGTTTTCAAAGGAATTGTTGTCAAAATTTTGTCAAAACCCTTCTTCTTGTTTTGGATATAGATTAAGTTATAATCATCCAAATAAAGTGATTTAAATTGGTAAATAACCATAAGAGAAAGAGCTACAAATTTTTGGAAGGGACCAAGAACAAATTGTACCAGTAAGGCTCCCGAATATGGGCTTAAAGGGGGGTTCGGGTAGCTCACGGGGTATGCCCTGTTTTGGGTGTAGTTGTGGTGTTTTGGCCATAAGTTGAGTTTCACTCATCCAATTTGAGTGATTCAAAATTATGGGAAAAATATACTTCTAGGGAATTAATTTACTTGAAGGAAGTGTATGCAAATTATAACCCCAAAGTACCCAGAAATCTGTCAAAGTGGAGCTATGTGCAGAATCTGTTTTGCAAATTAGAGTAGTCTAAATGTAAAATGCAATAACTTGAGTTTTGGTGATACAAATTGGATGATTCCAATTGGAGAAGAAACCTTAGAACCATAGATTCAAATGCGTAGAAGGATATATTACCAATTTATGGAGTAAAGACCCCTGAAATTGAGAATAATAGTAGGTGATCAAGTGAGCTAACCAATTTGGTATTAAAATGTCGTAACTTGAGTTTGGGACTGTTTTAGCTAAGTGTGTCTTGGAATTTATGAGAATAGATTGTTGGGATGATTAAAGGTTTTGGGAAGAAATATATGGTCTTGGAAATATTAGCTTTTCTTCTGGAAAATTTATTTGGGAATTTATTTGATTTAGAGTGTTTGTTACAAGTCACAAGTGGATGTGTTAGGTTTTGGGATGTTAAAGTTAAAAATTGGACCAATTGGTTTATAATCTGATTTTGGGTGCTTGGAGGTTGGTTAGAACTTGGTCTAAGCTAACTAAATCAATGTTTGAAGTTAATTTTGGACAACATTAGGATTGGTTTTGGTGAGACGTTTTAAAGGTATTGCTGTTTAAAAAAAAAAGAAGAAGCATGTTTTGCCCTGTTTGTGTTATGTGGTTGAGGGCCTTAGAGAAGGAATTTTAAATTGAATATTTTCAGAGATGTCATTGGAAATATAAAGGACTAAACTGGAGAGTTTCAGAATTTTTGAAAACCGTTTGAATAATTTTTGGGTAATAAAGTCCAAATAGTACAAAACTGAAAAATAACGGTCCTTGCATGTGGTGTTAGTGTCTGTTTGAGGTTTTTGACTTAACCTTCCTTTGGGGATGGTTTAATTGATCAAGAGTACTGTTGGAAAATGATTAAAAGGAAGGGAGAAATTTTAGTATTTTGGTTATGTGATGGATTAAAGTTGGGAAACTAACAACCATATCGGGCTTGTATCTTGCCCTTATTTACTAACGAGATTAAGAATACGATATTAAGCTCCAAAATCAACGCCAACCAAAAATCACTAGTACACAAATAATATTGTTCTTAATTGTAATGGAATAGGGGTTGACGAGGAGGAAATTGAACTGAGATTATCTGAGGATTGAAATAAGGCAAAGTTTTCTCGGTTTGTTTCACCTTATCTCATTATTTCGAATCTCTATCTCCAAAATGTTTGAATTGCATATTGAATTATTTTAAATTGATTTGATGCAAATAAATTGTGAAATGAATTGCAAGTTGATTTAAGTTAAGAAATTTGAGAAATTGATTGATTGAGAAATGAATGACATGAAAATTGCACGAGTGTTGAAATGATTTGTTTGTATATAAATACATACTATATTCTATTTTCCTATAAATGATTTGAATGCCCTTAATAGAATGTTAACCGTTAAATTCGAAGTTAAGGATAGAGATTATATGTCACAAGAGCTTCCAACAAACGTACTATTGTGGCATATCGACCAGAGTTCACTGATAGTATAGGTAGTGTACACTAACCGAGTACATATTTTTATAAAACCGTGTTTACACTCCGTCATGAAATTTTAATGTGACTGCGTCGTGATTTATATTATCATGTGAATCGAAAGCATAGGTTAAATTCGATAAGAGCTAAAATAAAAAATGATAATGAAAAAGTGAATGATTTATGATCTGAATGATTTGTTGCATATGAAAATGCATAGTTTGAGATGACCAATGAATTGTAATTGATTAAATGGAAATATATCTTTATGTATGTATTGTACTGCCTTTGTCATTTAAGAAAGCATTGTTAATGTCTTATGAAATTACATGATTTGATTTAAACTGAAATGAAGAGAGAATCGTATAGAACCACTAAGCATGAAAATGCTTAGCGTGTTGTTTTTATCAACACGTAGGTACCAAGTAGAAAGTAGCAGGACCGAAGATCGCCAGGTGTGGAGTCACCGTCAAACAACGCGGAGAATAAGTAAATGCTCCATCCCATGCATATCATTCCATTCATGATATTTTGTAACTATTTTGCATTGAATTCAATGATGTAAAAGTCTCAATGAGAAGAATATAGTTTTGACTCATTTTGTTTCGATATTTATGGAATGTGTCAGAAAGAGAGGTGAACTCTAAGATTATTTTGCAAATGTATTAAATGGGTACGGAATGCCTCATTGTAAATGCATTTTGTTAAATGTAAATGTTTATGAGCTGCTATCAATTGAAATCGCCCCGCATATTTGAAAGTGTTTATAATGAATAAATGTCAGCCTAAATCTATATTTTGTTTTTGTATGTTTTGGGTAATGATCCTCGCTAGCAACCCGACTTCTGTCGGATCCGCCTAATTGGGTCGCCGAGAATGGGTGCAGCGTAACCAGTAGGAGAAAAACCCCGCCTTAAATAGCATGATTTCCCAGACACTCGCTTTCTCGGTTTCATGAAACTCGAACCTTGACCTTGGAGAAATCTTGTGATTCCAACATTCACGCCAGAAGCTCTTGTCACGCAGAGCAACTTTAACTCTTGGCTTGTCGAAGCTCGACTGCAAAACCTCATAAAATTTTTGAGAAAATTTCTTTTTCTCCTCATCTCTCCTCTCTAACATTTTGTTTAGGACCAAATCTGTGAGTTCTTTTATTCCTGTGATATTTTCGATATTTATACATGAGACACGTGGCTCACATTATGCCACGTGTCACGCTTTCCCGGTCCGTTTTTGCCCCAAAACAATTTATTTCATCTCAGTTTAAATTCAATCTATCATAAATGGAAATTCTTTAAATATTTGATATTTTTAGGGATTTTTCTAAAAATCCCGTTTTTGGGGTCCACTCAACATCCATCGCCTTGAAATTCGTGAAAATCCGGGCGCCCTAATTCAACGAAATTCGCCCGGGTGACTAGATTTTGCAAGACGATTTCAACGATGAAGTCCGTTTCGTCATCCAAGATCTAGAAAAATGACAGGTTTTAGCTTATCCCATTCCGACAAAATTACCATTTTGCTCTTCCTAGCTAAATTTAAATTCTTTTAGCTTTTTCTCCCGCTCTTACACCATATGTAATATACCCTCCAAGACGGATGATACAAGACTGGGATTCGCATTTTTTCCGTATGATGTGACGAATACTATTTTTAACCTTGAGTAGTCAAGGTTTTAATAAAATTTGAAATTTGAGAGTATGTCAAGCAAATGGATTGGTGCGGAATATTTTTGGGATTTTATTTGACAAGCTTGAGAACAAATTTATTTGTAGACGTTATGGGAATCAAACACTGGAATAATCTATTCATCCAAGAATAACTCATGAAAAACACAATCCACTCATGAAAATCACAATCCATGTCAAACTCACATGAACCAATAATAAAATGCCACGATTGAAATAGATTGGATATGGCAAAATAAATAAATAAAAGTTGATTGGGGACTTTATTGAGAACTTATGAAATGTTTGGGAAGTTTGTGGGATTTATAAATTCATGTGACTCTAATTCATGAATTCTAGAGACTTGAGGGGCATTAGTTGCATTTGTTAATCATATATAAAGTGAGAAGCTAGTAGAAGATTGAAGAAGCAATCAAACAAACCGAGAAAGAGAGAGCAAGAGTGATTTTCGTCCAACAGAAAAGCACCAGAACAGAGCAGCAACCAGCCCCATTTCTGAGTTTTTAAGCTTCATTTCAAGCTCTTCTTGAAGGGGTTTTTAGTCCCTTACCATTCAAGCTGGCTTGTTCTTAAATTTGGAAGCAAGAACAACTTGGTAAGAGCTCCAAACCCAAGCTTGGTTCATGAAGGGCGGCAAGTTGTGGCTGCTGAAATTTCTGGTTTTTGATGGATAACTGAGTTGTTGGTTGGTTGTCTTCATGAGTTATAGGTGTTCTAAGGTTCCTAGAGGCAAGGCCACTCATTGGAGGCAAGAAAGAGAATTGATTGGTATGTTTTCATGGCTTGAATGGCATGTAAAATTGATTTAATGTATCTTATGGCATTAGAGTTGTATAGCTTGCTTGATGAAGTTAGTGTATAAAAAGATTAGGGGGTTAAAAGAATATTTAAAAATGTGTAGGTCGAGCGGAGACTTCGAAAACAACATAGGTCTCGCTTCTGGGAACTCACGGAAAACAAATAAAAAGTATAGTGTGAGTATTTTCATAAAGAACTTTATAATTGATAATGATTGCCTTGAATAAAGTATTTATATCATTTGTTATATATTTTTATTAAATGAAACTGATATGGAATTGTTAAGAGAAAAATTTAGTATTTATGGATCTCAGAGAATTGTCGTTGTAAAAACCCGAGAGAAAATTCACTTTTCGAAAAGGGTAAAACGGTAATTTCGGGTTGAAACCGAAATTCTCTAGATCTCTGATGACTAAACGATTACGCCAAGCACCTCGTCTTCTCGCGAAATCTAGTGACCAGAAAGCCTGGCCCAATTCCCGAGACAATCGGAATATTTTACGATTTTTTGGGTGATAAGTCGCCAATGACTTCAGGGACGAGATTTTTACGAAAATCTCAGAAGTCAGGAAATGACTTGGGTTAAGTTCATTTAAAATAAAGTGAACTGAAAAGAAATAAATTTTTTCGAGACAAAAGCGGACCCGAATAAAGTAATATGAACTATGAATATCAAATAATAATATAATGATAAGAATAATAATAAAATAATAAAGATAAAAAGTAAAAAGTAAAGAAGGAGGCCATTAAGGTTCTGGAGAGAGAGTGTCACGACCCAATCCTCAATGGGAACACTTAGGGAATGGGAAGCTGATAAGGGCCACCGAAACCCGTAGCAAGCCTTATTGAAATATTCATGCCGACTATCATACGATCACCTGACTATATATCCACATACATATATAAATAATATGCCTGGGATACAAACATCAATAGGGAGACATAGTTCCCGATCCCACATACACCGCCATCATACACAAATGAACAGAATTGTCTCAATTACAAACATACTAATATTCCAAAGTACCGCAGTTGACACCTGTGACAAATGTATTAAAAGACATTAATACGTCATAATAGTACATGTAACCGCCGTGGAAGGAAAGAATTCATAAGTTATCAAGGATCCGAAGAAGGAGGACTGACAGTACCTGAAAAATAAATTGAGACTGTCAGTCTCGAGAGTGAGTTAATATCACATAATTCATACCATATCCACAACCAAAATGTTATACATACTTATAGTAATTCATAATATAAACATGGTAATGAAAATTATATTAATAAGGAAATTCACATAATCATGTATACGTTATCACGCATAGTTCATGTCATAACACAAATATCACATCAATCGCACATTAGTAGGACCCTATATTCCAATACTATAAGCCCTACGGCTCTTCCAAATCCAATGAGATCAAGGCTGAGAGAATGTCGACTGTAACTTTAACTCCAGTCGACACTTAACTAATAACCTATAGTCATACCGAGAGAATACTCAACCAGGGTCCTTACCTCCAGCCACTAACATATCATAATCCATAGCCGGCGCCCCGAGAGTAACGCTCAACCAGGGACTTTACCTCCGGCATCCCCGAGAGAAACGCTCAACCAGGGAACTCATGTCCATTACCATAAACCTATAACATGATCCGGATCACACCGGCAAGACGCGGTCCTGATGTAACCCATCAGGTGGTATGTCCTACTATAGTTCCTATTACAATCATTGCAAATACAATACACACTCACATCCATCATTATAACATTCTCATATGTAGATATACTTCATAACAAATAAATAATTTAATTACCATAATAAATAACATTTCAGTAGTAATAATCATGTCGTGATGACGGAGTGTAGCTTAATGCCATAAATGTTATGCATTTCGTGCAGATGATGTGTTATAAACTATATGATATCAACTCACAGAAGAATCGGGTCTCAGAGCCGCTTCTACGCCTCAGGCTGCCCTGGCGTAGCTGTCGGACAATCTAGAATAGAAAAGACATAATCAATATCAAGATTGAGGTTTAAGCTTAACTCTAGACTCGACTAGACAATTCACAGGCTAGACCGATATAAAGCACATCTAAATTCTACCGAAAATTCGGCACCTCTCCTAAAAACTGGACTTAACTCCTAAAACAAGTCCAGAACCTGCTAAATAACATTTCCAATATACAGTAATCAAACATTGCTGGCCACACCATAATTTATTGCCCGACTGTCCCAATCCATCAATTCAACAATTTGTATTTGAACAGAGCACAATCAATCTCATTAACTACGATCATACAATACAAGTAACTAATTCAATGTGAGTCCGAAATACAAGGGACATATTCAATGGCGATGATGGAAACAATGAACTGATATCGACAAATAGACGAGCAGAGTTCCCACACGCTTTAGTATAGATCTTTACCGAAGCTCGACGCGGGAAGTCGATCACACCGCCTAACCACGAACCCGTGGATCGAACGTTTCTGTCTCGCACGCTTCCCGAGGTCCGCCGACGGTGGCCGGAAAATTTGAGGGTTTCCGGAATTTGATTCTAAGGACACCCACGCGGAGCCCAAAGCTCAAGGGACCCAAAAATGTGATCGTTGGGCCAGAGGACCACCTGAGTGGCCGACCGCCCTCGACAGTCTCAACTCCGCGCGAGCTCCACCCTTCATTCAATCGCAAAACGACCTTGAACGCCGATCAAGGGTGGATCCTAAGTTTAAAGAGAGTCTGTATCTGCGTTGTTTCATGAGGTGGCCTGAACGCGAGAAACGTGAGTGGCAAAGTGGAGTAGAGAAAAGGGCGAGGTGGGTTCCGGCGATTCGAGGCATTTTCCGATGAGTCCAAGGGTAGTCGAGGGTGGCTGGCGCCGAGAGTCTAAGTGAAAGGAGTGCAAGCCGGGGTGGCCTAAATGGTCGGATTCGAGGTGGCGGCGCTCTAAGGAGAAGAGAGAAGTGGGGGTCAGCAAGGATGAGGAAGAAGAAAGGGCCAAAATGTCATTTGGCAACTTCCAAAAATTACCTTTAAATCCTTCCATTATTTTAATTACTACAATTAAGTCCCTAATTACAATTTAATTTGAGTTAAGCTGCGATTAAAACTTAATTAGGGTATAATTAGTATGAGATTATATTTACTTTATTTAACACTAAATTAAAGCTATATAACTATTAAAATAATTATCTATATAATTTATATGGAAAAATAATTATTAAGACCTAAAATAAATACTAGGTCAACATAAATATATATAATTAGGAAAAATTTATATTAATAATCCAAATTAAACGCGCTTTAAATTTCAGACATAGCCTCTCCCTTAAGAAAATTGGCCCTCGAATTTAAGAATAAGAAACATACCTCACATCGAACAAGTATGGGTATGAACGTCGCATCTCCCGTCGATTCCCAAGTGCACTCTTCAAATGAATGATTTTGCCATAGGATCTTTGACCATCGAATGACTTTTTGATCGAGTCGACGAACTGAAACATCCACAATAGCTGGCTGTGTCACCTCATACGATAACCACCTGATCTCTACTGGGCCCGTTGCACATGAAGGATCCGCACGCACTTCCTCAACATAGATATATGAAAGACCTGATGAATATCACGAAACTAGGTGGCAAATCAGCCAGAGGCTACATCCCCAACCTATCCACAATCTCAAATGGTCCCATCGTAGCCGAGGTGCTAATTTCCTTACCAGTTCCTCACGCATGATCGGAAACCTTCAGAATACATACTCACTCTACACCAAACCCATGTTTCCTCTGGGTCTCATAGAGTTTCTTCTCGTCGCCAAAGGTCTCAACCGATCTCGAATAATAGAATCTTTTCTAAGTGATTCGACCACCCAGACCTGGCAACTCTTTCTTTCACCAACTTTCTTCCCAAATTAGCACTTGTTAATTTTTCTACCATACAATGCCCGTAAGGCGCCATACCACCGATACTAGCATGATAACCGCATGTACTAACTCCACCAAAGGTAAATGCCAATCCCATCGCCTCCAAAATCCATCACACATCCTCGCATGTCCTCCAACGCTCCAATAGTCCTCTCGACTGTCCATCCGGCTCAGGTGAAAAGTCAGGTTAAAAGTCCAATCGAGTACCAAGCCCTCATGAAGTTTCCGCCAAAACCTAGAAGTGAACTGGGGCCCTCTGTCAGACACAATCGAAACTGGGATCCCATGAAGACTAACAATCCTATCAATATACACCCTAGCATAATGAAGGCGGAAAAGTTGTCTTCATTGCGTAAGAAGTGTGCCGACTTAGTCATTCGACGACTATCACCCAAATGGAATCATACCCGAAGTTCGAGGTAAACCCACAGAAAGTCCATGGTAATATTCTCCTAGCTTCACTGGGAACGGGAGTGGTCATGAACAACCCAGACGGCTTCTGATGCTCAAGTTTGACCTGCTGGCAAGTCAAACACTTGGATACAAACTCCGCTACATCCTTCTTCATACCACTCCACCAATAGTTACCCCTAAGATCATGATACATCTTAGTGGAACCGGACACATCGTAGTGTCGTGATGATGAGCCTCTTCCATAATCTCTTTTCTAAGTCCATCAACATTGGGGACACACAATCTAGTACCCAATCTCAACGTGCCATCTTCCCCAATCACAAAATCACCTGCCTGACCCTGCTGAACCTCATCCATAATTTTCATCAACTGTGGGTCTCTGCATTGAGTTGTCTTAATTCTGTCCATCAGAACTGATTTGACTCTGAAATGTGCTAAAAGTGCTCCAGACTCCAACACCTCTAGCTGTAAACCCTGATCATACAATTCATACAGCTCCTTAGTCAATTGTCGCTTCTCTGCACTAATGTGGGCGAGACTGCTTGATGATTTCCTACTCAAAGCATCTGCCACCACATTAGCCTTGCCTGGGTGATATTGAATCGTACAATCGTAGTCCTTAAGCAATCCCGTACCCATCTTCTGCCTCAAATTTAGCTCCTCGCTGAAAATATATTTTAAACTCGCGGATCCCGCGAAAATCTCACACGTCTCAATTATACGCCCAGATCTTCAATGCAAAGATCACAGCCGCCATCTCCAAGTCATGAGTTGCAATTCTCGCCTCGTGTCTCTTCACCGCCCAGAAGCATAAGCAATCACCCACCAGCCGTGATCAATACATCCCAATCCACTGAAGCGCCACAATACACCGTATAACCTCCTCGTACGTAAGGCTGCAATGCTAACATCAGGAGCAGAATAATCCTTCAGCTTCAAAACTCGCGCCTCAAGCTCGGCTCCATCAAACTCACATCTTCTCAAGGACCGTGTCAAGGGTGCAAAGAACCTAAAAATCCTCGCACGAAACGGCGATAATAAACCGCTAAAACCCAGAAACTCGAACCTCGCCACCGTGGTCAGTCTCTCGCCAATCCATCACCGCCTATCTTCTTGGGATCCACTTGAATACCTTCCTCGATACTACATGTCCCAAGAAGGCTACACTATTATCCAAATTCAAAATTTACACTTGGAGAATTTGTCATAATTGCCGCCCTCAAAGTCCGCAATACTATCCTTAAATGCTCTACATGCTCCTCCTCACCCGGTGAATATACTAAGATATCATCAATGAACACAATTACAAAAGCTTATCCAGAAGGGTTTGAACACTCACCATCAACCATAAAGGTCGCCGGGTGTGATTAGTGAGTCCAAAGACATCACTTGAACTCATAGCTACCGCATTCGCCCTTTAATGCCGTTTTCTGAACATCCTCATGTCTTATTCTCACCGATGATATCCCGACCGCATCAATCTTAGAAACATGATGCACTGCCGATCAAACAAGTCATCTATTCGGGAGTTGATATTTATTACGATTATCGCCTTGTTCAAATTGCCTGTAGTCTATACATAGCCGCGAAGGAAACCTTTCTTTAAATAGCACAAAGAGCACCCTGTGGAGAAGTACTAGCCCGACAAAACCTCGTTTAACAAACGAATCGCCCTTCCAAATTTTCAACTCGCAGTGCTATCCTATAAGGTGGCAAGGAGATAGAAGCCGTCTCTGAGACAACATCAATGCAAAATTCTATCTCCCCGTCAGTGGCAACCCCGCAATTCCTCCGGGAAAACATCGTGAAATTCACAAGCGATAAAAGGGACATCATCAACTTTGCTCTATCTACCGCCGTGTTCCTTACAAGAGCCAGATAACCGGCACCCCGTAACATCCGCCTGTTTTTAATGGCTGAAATTAAATTAGAAGGGGTCAGCACCGTCACCACAAACCCAAACTCAATCCCCCCGAATCCCGAAAATCACTTGTTTCTCTCGGGCAATCCAGCAGGCGCAGTGCCCGGCCAACCAATCCATACCCGTGACAACCTCGAATCCATCACATCCAACAAAATAAGATCCGCCAGAAGGTCTCTCCCTACTACAGAAATCGGACACGATGGAAAGTAACATTCGCCTAAGGCATCACTCGTAGGGTAGTGGGACCGGCGCAACGAGCTCTCAAGTCCGGGCCGGTCAACACCGCCTAAATGCAAAACTAGGAGACACAAAGGAGTGTGTGGCACCTGGATCTAATAACACCCTAGCCTTAGTATGACAGACCGGAATAAGACTCCGATACGACAAAGATTTGACGCCCCGCGCCCCGAGGAGGAGCGTAAAAACTCCGTCCGACCACGTCCGCATCGGGTAGGAGCTCAAACCCTGACCCTGGCCCCTACCACCAAATCTGCCTCCCGGAGCTCTACCTCCATATCCACGCCCGCGCCACTATACCGCGCACCGCCCGAGTAGCGACTGTGCACCGGGTCCAATGAATCAAGGGCAACACTAGCCTAACCCGAGGAAAAGGCCGCCGGCCGGGAAATCTAGACATGATTCGCCATATGGCCCAACTCCACACCTAAAACAAGCTCCACTAGCCGCCATACAAGGGCCCTGATGATCCGCCCACACCGGGTAAGCCATACTGGTGCTGGGAATCCATACGCCGCACCCGAGCCCGAACCCGCCCCTTGAACTATAGCCCCCACCGGGTTCAACCCCGTCCAACCGGCTTCCTATAACCCTTCCGGCTGCGTCACTTCTTGTGACCCTTGGTCTAAACCGCTTGTCTCGCTGACTGCACAATCAAGTACCCCCAGACCACTATAATACCGCTGGCCGCAGCAAAGGTACTAGCTCGCCTCGCGCGGGTCTTCTTCTTAGCACCATCCACTAAGATACCATGAAGGCGAAGGTCGGGCTCATCTGCCTCGCGCAACGCGACCCCAAGAAGCTAAGCACTTCCTCGACCGTACTGGGCGATATGGTCCGGAAACGGATGTACTTACTGCCTCGCAGCCTCCGGGCCGCAACTAACTCCGGAGCAACTTACTAAGATACATGAACCTCGCGGGTGTACTCCACTACAAACATATCATCTCTTCAAATACAACCGTTTGGCAGACTTGCCTCATGGCAAAAGAAATGTAGTTATTCACCCTGAACTGCTATGTCATACCCGAAACGGCTTGATGTAATCCTTGTACCACCGCAATGCTAAGCCCGAGGGAGAAACCCGCCATCTCAATAGTCCGTCTATCGATGCTCGCATCAAATGCTCTTTCTCCACTTCGCCCGTAAAATCCATCAGTCACCGTGATACCCCGTATCAGCTCACAACTCATTAGTTTGTGTACTGGAACAAAGGAATGTGATCTGGGTCAAATCTCGTCCACCCGGGCCGAGAACTATTAGCAACCGCCGCTACGATGCTCTATAAGTTGCCGGAGAGCTGCTCAGACTCCTACCATACTCAAAATGCCCCATAGTGGCCGCCGACACATCCGCCGTGTTCGAAACCGCGCCCGGGCATATTAACCCGTGGCTCGCCCGCGGGCTCATCACCGCAATTGCCTAGCCGCCGCACGGTCACCCGCTTCTCGCCTCTCCCCTGAACCGTGGATCAGCCGCGGATAATTTCATCTGAAAGCCTCCCGGCCTCATCATAGAACCGGCGGCAGCTCGCGCCGCCGCCGCCGCGCATCGGCACCGCCACGCATTAACCCTCGATTTCGCCTCATACCGAAAAGTAAAGACAAGACTATCAGATAACAAATGCATCGCCCCAATCCGGGACGGCGTAAACTAGATGCAATTTATGACGTACATGACCTAACTCGATCCCCACTCGTTAGCATCGAAACTTAGGACTCCCAGGCCATAGGGAAATGAACCTATAGCTCCATACCAACTTTGTCACGACCCAACTCAACCAGAATCGCACTAGGAATGGGAAGGCATAAGGCCACCGAAACCCGTAGCAAGCCTTATTGAAATATTCATGCCGACTATCATACGATCACCTGACTATATATCCACATACATATATATAATATGCTCAGATGCCAAACATCAATAGGGAGAGATAAAGTCTCGATCCCATATACACCGTCATCATACACAAAATGAACAGAATTGTCTGAATTTCAAAACATACTAATATTCCAGCATCAAGAAGGACACCTAGATTAAATAGACAAAGATTAATAATAATGTCATAATAGGTACATGTAACCGCCGTGGAAGGAAAGAATTCGCGGGTTATCAAGGATCTCAAGAAGGAGGACCGGACAAGCACTGAAAAATAAAATTGAGACCGTCGGCCTCGAGAGTGAGTTAATATCACATAATCATACCATATCCACAACCAAATAAGATATACTATAGTAATTCATAATATAAACATGGTAAAATTATATTAATAAGGAAATTTACATAATCATGCATACGCACACAGCATAGTTCATGTCATAACACAAATATCACATCAATCGAGACATTAGTAGGACCCTATATTCCAATACTATAAGCCCTACGGCTCTCTTCCAAATCCAATGAGACTGGCGCCCCGAGAGAATGCTCGACCAGGGTCCTTAACTCCAGTCGACACTTAATCCAATAACCTATAGCTGGCGCCCCGAGAGAATACTTCAACTGTGGTCCTACCTCCAACACTAACATATCATAATCCATAGCCAGCGCCCGAGAGTAACGCTCAACCAGGGACTTTACCTCCGGCATCCCCGAGAGAAACGCTCAACCAGGGAACTCATGTCCATTACCATAAACCTATAACATGATCTGATCAATACCGTGCGTGACGTCCCGACAACCCATCGCAGGCGTCCTACTATAGTTCCTATTACAATCATTGCAAAATACAATACACACACTCACATCCATCATTATACCAGCCTCATATGCGTATATACTTCATAACAAATAAATAATTTAATTACCATAATAAATGTTATTTCAGTAAGTAATAATCATGTCGTGATGATCGAGTGTAGCTTAATGCCATAAATGTTATGCATTTCGCGCGTGATGATGTGTTATAAACTATATGATATCAACTCACGTAAGAATCGGGTCTCGTGAGTCGCTTCTACGCCTCGCCGCTCGGCGTAGTCGCTGGACAATCTAGAATAGAAAAGACATAATCAACAAGATCGGGAGGTTTGCTTAACTCTAGACTCCGACTAGACACCACGCTAGACCGATGATAAAGACATCTAATCTGATCGAATTCGCACCCCTCCCTAAAACTCGGACTTAACCCCCGCAAACAAGTCCGCGAACCCGCAAATAACATTTCCAATATACACAAAAGAAATCAAACATCGAGCCGGCCACACAACTACAATTTGGCTGCCCGATCACCCCAATCCATCAATTCAACAATTTGTATTCGCAATATACACAATCAATCTTATTAACTACTTCGGATCATACAATACAAGTAACTAATTCAACGTAGTCCGAAATACAATGGACATATTCAACATACATTATCGAACAATTAAAATCGACATCTGACAAATAGACGAGCAGTTCCCACACGCTTTAGGTATAGATTCTTTTACCTAAGTCGAATGTGGAAACCGATCACACCGTCGGAACCACGTAAACGGGGACGAACCGTCATTCGGGCACGCCTCGGTGTATCCGCCGACAAGGGCCTTAAAATTCAGGGCTGTCGGAAATTGATTCTAAGGACACCCACGCGAAGCCCAAAGCTCAAGGGACCCAAAAATGTGATCGTTTTCGTCAGAGGACCACCGGAGTGGTTTAATCGGCCCGACATCCTCAACTCGCAGATCACCGCTCACGAAAAATCCTTGAACGTCATCAAGGGTGGATCTTAAGTTTTGGGGCGAGGAGTTCGTGATCCAGGTCGGCTCAAGGAGGCGGCCGAAACGTATAGAAACGGAGTGGCATAGAGAGAGAAAAGGCGAGGTGGGTTCCACATCTCGAGGCGCTTCCGATGAGTCCAAGGGTAGTCGAAGGTGGCTGGTGTCGAGGTGAGTCTTTATGAGTGCGAGTGTGCTCGTGCGGCCTAAATGATGATGGAGGTGGCTGCCGAAGCCGAGAAGAGAGAAGGGGGTCATAAGAAGAGGAAGAAGAAAGCCAAAATGTCATTTGGCAACTTCCAAAAATTACCTTTAAATCCTTCCATTATTTTAATTACTACAATTAAGTCCCTAATTACAATTTAATTTGAGTTAAGCTGTGATTAAAACTTAATTAGGGTATAATTAGTATATATTTAAGTATTTACTTTATTTTTTAACACTTAAATTAAGCCATATAACTATTAAAATAATTATCTATATAATTTATATGGCCAAAAAAATAATTATTAAGACCTAAAAATAAATACTTAGGGTCAACATAAATATATATAATTAGGAAAAATTTATATTAATAATCCAAATTAAAACGCTTAAATTTCGGCACATAGTAGAGAGCGTCTGGTGAGAGGATTATTTTTAATTTTTTTTTCTTCTTTGTTTCTTTCTGGGATCTGTGGAAATCGGGACTCCAAGTTTTTATCGAGGCTGATGGCAAAAGGACTACGCGACGCAGAGCTACGCGACACACCAAATTGAGTTTCAAACTCCACGAGGTAGGGAATTTTCCTACTTGTGTTATTTCTAGCCTAAAGGCTATTTAATGGTTTGAATTGGCTTAGAGGCCGTGAGCGTCGTAAATTTCAGTCCTCAAATTGACCGAGTGTAGGAATTTTAGGAATTTTCTGACTAGTTGGGATGGGTCCAAAGTTAATTCTCGGACTGTTGACAAGCCAAGGAATTTTTTAGACTGCTTAGACAACATGACACTTTTCGACTATTTTCAAGCAGTCCTGGACTGTGTTGATAACACTCGTCCCGAGAGAGTGTACGCATGATACCGTAGGGCGCATAAGAGCACCAATTGTCACATGCAGCATTTTGGAGATTAAAGTAGAAATGAAAGTTTATGGAACCCGGAATTATGGTATTAAAATAAGTGGGTACAATTGTCATTTAGCAAAAGGATTATGAAGATTATTAAGGTGTAGATGGGCCATAATACAAATTTCAAGTTACAATTGCAAAATTGAAAAGATGAGGGTTATTTCTGCAAATTAAAGGAAATGTTAAAATAATAAAGGAGAAAACAAAAGCCAAACATTCATTTGGTCTTCAAAAGGCTAGGGTTCACGTAGGAGAGAAAGGAAAAGGCAGAAAAGGAGAGAAAAGAGAGGAAAGAAGAGAGAAAGGGAAGAAAATGGTGGAGCAAGGTGGGAGATGTGATTTTTTTCTTCTCCTTCAAGCTTTCCAAGTGCTCTACAAGTGGTAGCAAGGGAGAGGAGCCAAAGAAAACCAAGAACAAGTAAGTTTAATGGTGGAAAGAGGGTTTGATGTTTTTCATGTCTACGTCTTGAATTTTCTGGTATGGATGTTAAATTGGTGGTATTTAAGGTTTAATGGTGCCGATTTTGATATCAATTGGAGAAGGAATGGATTAGGTTAGGTTTTGAAAAAGAAAGTGAGGGAATTGTTAGATTTGATAGGGAATTGTGTGATATGTTGAATTGGGTATAAGGCATCAGATTGGAGTGTTTAGAGTGAAAAAAAGTGGAAGAGAAACACATTCTATTATTTTCGGGCAAAGAGAGTCTCGCACAGAAATGCCCTGTTTTTCTGTTTTGACCAGCTTTCGTATTTTGGCCATAACTTGCTCATTTCAGATCTGATTTGAGTGATTCAAAATGATGGGTAAAATAGACTTCTAGGGGAAAAATTTATCTGAAGGAAGTGCATGCAAATTGTAACCCTAAAGTGCCCAAACATTTACTCAAAGTAGGGTCATGTGCTTCACTGTCCGTTCTCCGGTACAAGAAATGTGCCTCATTTCTCGTTGACCATTTTTCGTATTTTGACCATAACTTGCTCATTTCTGATCCGATTTGAGTGATTCAAGTTTCTAGTTAAAATAGACTTCTAAGGAAAAAATTTATCTTAAGAAAGTTCAAGCAAATTGTAATCCCAAAGTGCCAGGAGAAAATTTCATCGTGAGTTTATGTAGATTCAGCCCTACATCTAGATGTAAAACACAATAACTTGTGTTATGTGGTTGAGGGCTTTAGAGGAAGGAATTTTAAGTTGAAAATTTAAAGAGATGTCATTGGATATATAAAGGACTGGATCTGGAGAGTTTCATAAATTTTGAAGACCGTTTGAATACTTTTGAGTCATAAAGTCTATAGAGTATTGTTGGAAAAGGTTACTAAAATGAGTGGGTTTTTAGTGCTTAAGGGTAATTTGTTCATTTGGCTTTAAATGAAAATGTATGGTGGATTAAAATGGAAGTTAAGATTAATGTATGCTGTGGTTTTCTTTGAAAAAGGTGAAAAGGACTATCGGACGGAAACGGAATTCTGATGGAAGCAAGCGGGATTGAGCGGTGAACTGTGAGTGAAAATGACATTTTGAAAATTGAGTTTTTAAAAGTGAATGATTTAATGTTAAACTGAAAGTTTAATGGAAATGTTTATGTAAATGTTATAAGATATGGAAATGTTTTATCTTGCATCAATATATATATATATATATATATATATATATATATATGTATATTAAATATGTATGCATCTGTTAAAGTATTATGAAAGTTTTAAACTGTGTAAAGAATGCATATGTGTTTTAATGATAAAGTAAAGGATTTAAATGTATTTATAAATGTATTTTGAATAAATGTTTTACTGATGGTTACCCTAAACCCCCTATGACTGTTATAACTGATATCGGCCGAGGTACTCTAAGCGTGTAAGGGGATTTAGAGGCAAAGCATAGGTTATTAACTCGAGGGAGGGCATGAAAGGGCCTGTGGCGTAATATCCTTACACATGATAAGGTGCACTGAACCCTATGTGCTGTGGAGTTTCTTCCAAATAGAGTGGTTATGACTGAATGTGACTGTCCTCACTGTCGCACCGAAACCGTTTCGTGTTTATTCCCCATCTAATCGGGAAAGAAAGAAAGAAAAGAAAAAGAAAGAAAGTTTGAGGCAATGGCTAAGGGCAATATTGGATTGACTACAAGCATTATTAATAAAGAAAGAAAGTTTAAGGCATGCAAAGGTTAAGGATAACTGACTTGAATGGTATAAGGTATTACTAATATATACTAGAAATGGTTATCTTAATGAAAATGTACACCTCACTCTCAGCTTTTTAGCCTCATTCTTTTTCCTAGCATGTTTCAAAAACATTTTCAGGACCCAAGACAGGTGCGCCGGCAGAGTACCCTCCCCAAGACAAAGGAGTCTAGAAACAATGAGGACACTTACGCATGTGAACTGCATTGTATAATAGTTTGGCACATTTATATATGTCAAATAGTTTAACATATATATACATATGGACATATTTTTGAAAAGGAACCATTTAGGTATTGCTGAACTACAGTTCAACTTTATAAAACTGCATGGAATCAAGAGTTTTAATGGATGATTTGAAATGAATAAATGTATATGTAATATATATTGTGTTGATTATTGTGACTTGAACCAAACTTAGAAGTTAAAATCAAAAGATTTAAGCACAAATGCTTATGCAGGCATTGCAATTTAAGTCCCAAAAACAAGAGAAACTCAACATTTTTTTCTGTAATCTAAGGTTTAAAAAAAGAAAATTTTTACCCACTTTCGCTTCCGTAGATTATTTTCTAAAGATATGTGTAGTGATTGTATGGGTTCGCCCATGGGATTTTATTGATAGTTTTGAGAAAAAAGTTTCTATATCCATTGAGCGAGGTTCTCAACACAGGTTAATCCAGTCAGATCCTTCAACGGGTGTATCGAGCCACTGCTTTGAAAAATGTTATAAAGATTTGAAAATTTATGTCCATATGATTGTTTTGAAGTTTATTTTAAAATTGCATAAATTATTATGATTGAAATTAGATACATTATATATATATTAAATTTTTAATTGATAGAAGGCCATTGTTTAGCTGCACCAAAGATATTTTAGGCATTATAAATACTTCACCCCGAAATACCTATGTTTTGCATTTATATAAATAACATTAGATCTTTATTAAAGGTCTCAGGCAAAAGGAGTCTGAATTTTAATTTCTCAAAGATTATATTTGGAGGATAGAATAGTGTGGGGAGGAAAAGACTATAAAAGCGTGGAAAAGAAATTAGGCATAAGTAAGAAATGTCCCACCATCATCAACACTCTGTGATAATTATTAATGGGAACAAATCAGACCGTCCAAATGTCATTCATTGAATAAAACTGCCATTACTTCCTAATAAAGGAAAATATATAATGTTCTACAAGTTCAAACAGGATGAGCAATTAGAGGGACATGGAGATCGATATTTCGAGGAATCAGTACAAGATGATTGTTGAAAAAAAAGCTGAGAATATCTTTAAACAGGATTTACATATAAAATGCATGATCTTATAGCGATAATCTTGCACAACCACTAGAGATGATGAGGTCCAGTTCCAAGAAATGCCACAAGTCATGTATCAAGAGAAGTTAGTCATATCAATATTGCTTGAAAGTTGAAACTAATGATAAAAGATAAAATGGAAAACCAAAAGTAGTCCATATCAGGTGGCTGAAGGAGGTTTATTGTAGGTTTTAGTCCAGATTTGACCACTAGAGCGCCTGACAGTCTGACACAGCACGGCTGTGTATTAGAGGCCGCAGCTTAGTAAGAGAGCATGATGGAACCAGCAACCATACCATAAGGTAACCTATGGGGTCAACACAGTCTGGGAGGTCCGCAAGCAATTGTGGTTTTGGATTATTTATCTAAACCTTCAATTGAGTTATATATTGAGTAGCTTGAAGGCTAACTGACATATCTAGTTGATTTTGCTAAGAAATTGAAAAAGAAAGAATGAGATTATAAGGGATTGTCAATTTAGGTCAACCTGGATGTTAATGAAAGTGATGCTGTTAATAGTTTAATTGATTTAATGACATTACTGGAAATGAAAGAAGGAATTAATGAAATTAATGAATTAAAGTTAAATTAAAACATATTTGAGGGTTAGCTAAGAGTGTTTAATCAAATACTGGTTTGATTAGTTTAAAATCAACACATTATGAAAATTTATCAAATATAAATTGTCGAAGAAATGGAAGAAATTGAAGAAATATAAATTGTTGAAAGAAAATGGGAAGAAATTGAAATAATTATGAATGTGTGACATGTAGGATTTGACCACCTTAGGAGTAATAGGAAAAGTTGAGTTTCCATTGATTTTAATCAATTTGAGTGATTACATGCCTAATGGAATGTATTAAATTAATGTTTTTAAGAAGAAGAGGTGATTAAGATATAAATGTAATTTTGCTAAAAGGTGAAGGAGCATTATGGGTTTTCACTTTAAGGATACTAATGGGCGATGTAAAGGCTTGCAAGAGATATTTGTCATGAGCCTTGATTTAATTGGAAGTGAATTGGATAAGTTGAGACTTCGGCAGTGAGGGATGTTCCCGAAACGACGGTGAACACGGTACGGGCATTTTGAGGGTTTTAGTCATGCTTCTATTTGGACTTACGAATGCCCTGGCAGCTTTTATGGATCATGAGCGGAGTTTTCGGCCTTACTTAGATCGGTTGTTATCGTGTTTATTATTTAGTAAAACTGACTTTGATTGAATGTTATAATAGTAGTTTTTGAGCGAGTTAGAATCGATGATAGACATGAGGTAGATTAAATTTGAAACATTTCACGGGCGTCGTTTGGGCGTAAAGTGAAAATTTTCGAAAATTGTAACGAGTGCCCTGGGAATAGTGATTTTCTTCGCAAACATATATCCCAGATAGACTGCCAGATTACAAGAAATGAAGGATTTACACGAGACCCACAGATTTATATTTAGAAAGAGAAATTGGAGATTTAAGTGAATAGTGATTTTCGGATGAAAATTGGAGCTGCGCTAAAGGGAATTTTCGGAAGTGAGCGAAGAAATACAAAAGTAATCGAGATAAATCATAGAGTCTACTTGAGGGGCGAAGCAGGGTGAAGCGAATCCGTTTGAGATAGTTCTAGGCAATTTGAGCGTAATTCGGATAATAATGCGCTGTTAATCGGATTCAGATTTTAATGATTTTAAATCCGATTTTGGTGATTTCAGAGCTTGGAATCCATTGTGAAGGGATTTAATTAAATTTCGTAGTCGATGTGAGTTTAGGCGACCATAGAATATTTTTGACATTTAATCGGTATAAAAGCGTTATAGGTGGCGAGGATTAAATGCTGCTATAAGGAGATATTTTTCTTGTGAGAGCCAATCAAAAACCTTTGCCCAATGCATTTGAGATTATGATTTGGAAAATATCATGAATGGACCAATGAGATTCATGGGATCAAATGCAATTTTGGCAAAGTCTAAGTTAAATAAAAGCTAGAGATTCAAGGGGACCAGTAGTAATTAAAGGAAAGTTAGAATATTTAAATGGGGAGACAAACAAAATAATTCATTTGGTCTCTCAAAAATTAAGGCACCCACGTATGTGGAGGAGAAAAGGGAGAAGAAGAGAGAGGAAGAAGAGGAGGAGAAGAAGGAAGGAGAAGAAGGAGAAGAACAAAGGTATGTTTTTTTTTTTGTATGGAATCTCAAAGTGTCTTTTTGGATGTCTAGGAGTTATTGCAGGTGTGTGATTGCTAGGGTTTTTCTATGGAGATTGGTTTTGTTCCCAAGCCTAGGGTTTTGGTTGAGAGATCACCTGAGCCCTTGATTTGTTGAGGAGTTTTGTGGATAAAACCCCAATTAAATTATTTAAGGTTGAATCATGATGAATTTGATAGAAGTGAGAAAAGAAATGGATTAGGTTAGGGTTGAAGAAAAATCAAGAGTGAGTGAATGGTTAGGGTTTTTTGATGTTGAAGTGATTTGGGATTTATGAAGTGAGGTATAATGTATTGGAATTGGTTAGAAAGAAAGGATTTGAATTGAGGAGCATTAAGATCATGTTGTAAAGTAAAGGGAATGCTGTCAAAATTTCTGTAAAACCCTTTATTTTTGTTTAATTTTATAGATTAAGTTATAATTATCCAAATGAATTGATTGGTGGTAAAGAACCATAAGAGATAGGGCTACAAATGTATAGAAGGGACCAGACACAAATTGTAGCTTTAAGGCTCCCAAATACGGACTGTTTGAAGGTGAGCTCGATGTAGCTCACTGATTTTCCTATCTATTTGGGTATGGTTGTAGTGTTTTTTGGCCATAACACAGTTTCACTCATCCCAAGTGAGTGATTCAAATTTCTGGAATAAAATAGACTTCTGAGGGAAAAAATTTATCTGAAGGAAGTTTATGCAAATTGTAATCCCAAAGTGCCCATAAAATTTGTCAAAGTAAGACTATGTGTGCAGATTCTGTTATACCAAATTGAGTTATTTTAGATATAATAACTTGTGTTATGTGGTTGAGGAGCCTTAGAAGGAATTTTAAATTTAAAATTTAAAGAGATGTCATTGGATATATAAAAGGACTGATCTGGGTTTCATAATTTTGAAGACCTTTTGAATAATTTTTTGGGGTCAAAAGTCTATAGAAGTATTATTGTTAGAAAAGGTTGGCCAATGAATGAGTTTTAATTAACTTAAAGGAGTAATTTGTTCATTTAGTTTAAATGAATGTGTATGGTGGATTCAATGGAAGTTAATGTATGGTTGTGGTTTTTCTTGAAAAAGGTGAAAAAGTTATGTCGGAAGGGAAGCGGAAGCGGGATCGGCGGTGAGCGGTGAGTGTAAAAATGATGTGCAAATTGAGTTTTTAAAAAGTGAGAGCGATTTTGATGTTAAAATGAAAAGTTTAATGTAAATGTTTATATTGCCTAAATGAAAAGTTTTTAATGTAAATGAAAAATTTAATGTACATGTTTATCTTGCATCAATATATATTTATACTAAAATTGCCATACTATGTATGCATATGTTAAAGATACATTATGAAAGTTTAAATGTGTAAAAGAATGCATATGTATATTTGCATATATATATATGAGTTTTCATGATGAAGTGAAGGATTTAAATGAATTTATAAATGTATTTTGATAAATGTTTTCTTGATGGTTACCTAACCACATATGGCTGATATAGTGATATCGTAGAAGTACTTTTTAAGGCGTGTAGGTTTAGGGTAAAGTGATAGGTTACTAAGCGAGGAGGGAAATAGTCTAGAGTAATATCCTTACGTGATAAAGTGCTATATTTGGAACCCTATGCAAAGCGTGAGTTCTCCATGATGTGTGGGTTATATTTGGAGATATGTTGTCCCTCACGGGTCAGTGCCGAGAGCGTGGTGTGTTTATTTTAAGGTTCCATCAGAAAGAAAGAAAGAAAGAAAGAAAGAAAGAAAGAAAGAAAGAAAGAAAGAAATAAATAAAGAAAGAAAGTTTAAGGCATAAATGGATTTTAATTGTATAAGTATTTATTATAAAGAAAGAAAGAAAGTTTAAAGCATAAATGTTTAAGGCAGAAATTGATTTTAATTGTATAAGTATGTATTACTTTGATATATATTGAAAATGTTATTTTAATGAAAATGTACACTCCTTCCCCAGGCTCCTTTAGCTCATTCTTTTCCATGGCTGAACCTTTTTAGGGAACGAGACAGGTGCCGGTAGAGTATTCCACACACGAGTGAGTAGAGCCATGAGGAAACGATGTGAAGTTTGTATAAATAGTTTGCATATTTTATATATTGAAATAATTTGTCATGTATATATGCATATATGGATATATTTTGAAAAGGAACTACTTAAGCGGTCGAAGCCAAGTCCGGCTCAAACTGATCTTTTATAAGCGTGCATGGATTGAAGAAATTTTGAATGTTTTGATGATTGAAGCGAATAAATGTATATAAGTATATATATTGTGTTGATTGAGTTGTGGACGAGGTCTAAGCGGAAGTTGAAAATTGGAAGATTAGAAATTGTTTTAAAAATGCTTATGCGCGGGTATTTGTAAATTTGGGAAAATTCAAGCAGAGAAACTGCAAAGTAGATTTTACGAAAAATCTAAGTGTTTGAATGAAAAATCTAAGTGTTTGAAAAAAAAAAGAAAAGAAAAAAAAATTACCACTTCGCTTCCGCGTGTTTTTCTAAAGATATATTAAGGATTGTAAGGGTTCGCTCCATGGATTTATTTGATGGTTTTAAGGAAAAGTTTCTATATTCATTTGGAGTCTTGGGAGGTCCCTCGGGTTCATGAGGTGTCAGGGTCGGGATCCTTCGTGTGGAAATATCTTGTCTATTCAGGCCAGTGGGAGAAGAACATGCGAGCACTTGAGGATGGTCTGCGAGCATTACGGGAGACATGAGGTTATATGCTAAACTCGGTAAGTGTCGTTTTGGCTGACGGTGTCACCTTTTAGGACACATAGTTTACGCGGGAGGATCTCGGTGGATCCACGGAAGGTCGGCTATCTTGGGGTGGAAACCTCATCTGAGTGTTCTGAGGAGATAGGAGTTTCCTTGGTATAGCCGAGGATATTCTGGGCGGGGTTCTCCGGGATACTTATTGCCGACGAGCTGAAAGATGTTAAGTATGATTGGTTAGATGCACATCAGCGAGTTTGAGGAATTTGAAAGATAGATTAACTTGGCCTAGTTTTAGCTTTGCTCAATGGGAAAGATGGATTTGTGGTTTATAGTGATGCTTCCAGGCAAGGCCTTGGTTCTGTTTTGATGCAAAATGATAGGGTGATTGTATATGCCTCTAGACCGCTAAAGAAGCATGAGGAGAATTTGCGACTTAGAGCTAGCGTGATCGTGTTTGCACCTAAAAATATGGAACATTACTTATATGGTGTTCCTTAATGCGGATCTTTACAGTCATAAAAGTCTTAAATATATTTTCACCCAAAAGGAAGTTGAAACCTAAGGCAAAGAGAAGATGGCTCAGTTGATTAAGGACTACGGCTTGTACTATATCGAGTACCATCCGGGAAAGCTAATGTAAGTAGCGATGCCTTGGTATGACAGAGAGTACTTTGTCTCACATGAGATCAGGTTATCTTCCATTCTTGGTGAACTGAGAGCTTTAGGGTGATATTATTGGAGTTAAGGGATTCAAAGAACCTTATTGGCTACCGTTTCATAATTGGGCCGCTTCTAGTGGATCGGATTCTAGCGGGGCTGATCATGAGATCCTGAATGCTAAACTTAAGGAAGAGATAGAAAAAGGGAAGAATGTGGGTTTCAAATTAGAGATGATGGCATGATAGTGAAAGGAGAATGTGTGCCGAGGAGTATGGCGAGCTGAAGAGAGACATTATGGAAGAAGCACATTCATCTGCGTATGCTATGCATCCAGATAGTACCAAGATGTACAGGACTTTGAAAGAACATTACTGGTGGAATGGGATGAAGAAAGAAATTGCGAGTTTCGTTTCCAGGTGCCTAACCTGTCAGCAGGTGAAGGCAGAGCATCAGAGGCCTGCGGGGAAGATACAGTTACTCCCTATTCCAGTATGGGAATGGGAAAAGATTACTATGGATTTTGTGACAGGTCTTCCACGGACTCAGAGGCAACATGATACAATATGGGTTATAGTTGATCGTTTAATGAAGTCTGCTCATTTTCTGACCAGTTAATGTTGAAGATTCTTTAGAAAAAGTTGGCCCCAATTGTATGTAAGGTGAGATAGAGACTTCATAGGGTTCAGTTTGATAGTTTCAGACAGAGATTCCAGGTTTACCTCATGGTTTTGGCTGGTTCTGAATGCCCACAGCCTTAAGCGCATTTGATGCGACTTTCATCCACGAGACGGATGGCCAATCGAGAGGACTATCTGGACTTTAAGAGGATGTCTTAGGGCATGTGTTATGGGTTTAGAGGAGGCTGGGACACCCATCTACCCCTGATGGGTTAACGCCGCCAGCAATTATCAGTAGGTATTGGTATGGCCCCCTTATGAGGGCTCTTTATGGGCCAATGTCGAGACTCAGTCTGTTGGGATGAGTAGGCGAAAGGAAATTAGTAGGTAAAAATTGTCAAGTGACTTGTGATAAGATCAAAGTTATAAGGATAGATTAGAAAAATTGCACACAAGACCGATGGAAAAGTTATGCGGACAACCGTCGTGAGACTTGCAATTTGAGATAGGTGACAAGTTTTTTGAAGATTTCACCTTGGGAAGGTGTGTTTGTGATTTGGGAAGCGAGGCAGAGCTTAGCCTAAGGTATATTGGACCTTATGAGTTATGAGCAAGGTGGGGCTGGTAACATAAGTTGGAAGTTACCCCCGAGTTATCAGGATTCATGATGCATTCCATGTATCGATGTTGAGAAATATCCCGGATCCTTCACATGTATTGAGAACAACCGGTGCAGTTAAAGAGAACTTGACTTATGAAGATACACAATGCAGTTAGGGTGCAAGGAAAAGGTGTTGAGGAGTAAAAAAAGTGATTCCATTAGTCGAAGTACTATGGAGGAATCATGAGAGGAGGCAAAGCTGCCCAGGGCGAGGCTCGAGATGGGGCGTCATTACCTGATCATTTTCCAAATGAGGTATAGCTAGTTGGTAGTAAGATCTTTATTGGACCTTAAGCCCACCAGTCTGAGTTCGAGTCTCTACGGAGCGAAAGAAAATGCCTAGGGGAGGGCATGATATTCTGTGTAGTGGGACCCACACGAAGGGCACCCGGTGATTCTGAGGTGGACCCCACCAGTGGGCCGCTGAAGGGCACCGTGGTCACGAGGGTGTGGACCACAGGTTGAGGTTTGGTTTGCTCCGCGGGGTGATGTCTTCGGGTTTTGTTGTATGTTTTGGTATCCTGATATTCGATGATGGGTCGTGAAAGGACGAGAGGTGCCTGTTTTATATGGAGTGAGATTTGGGCCATTTTGTGTGTTATTACTAGAAAATGAACCACTTTATGAATAGTGACACGAAATTATTATTTTTGTGAAAATGTGTATAGTTGAGTGATTCAAAATGAATTACTTTGATGTTTGTTAATTAGCCCAGCTGTGAGTAATTTTAGTGTAGTGATTATGAATTTCTTGTAGCATGTTTTATGTGATTTAATTATGTTAATATATATGCATGTGAATATATTAACATGAATGTGTTGGAATTGGCATCATGCATTCCATATGCATTGGGGTAACCTAGAAATTAGGTGTGAGTGCATAGTTGAGATCGACACTGTGTTAGGTGTTTGATGGTGTGTCGTGAGTACACGGTAGTGGATCAACACAGCGTAGGGTGTTGATTAGTGGGCTTGATTAATAAGACAACGTCTAAATGAGTCGCACGAGTTAAGAAAATGGAAATGGCTCATTGCATTTCATATGCACTGGGGCACCCTAGAACAATAGGAGTGAGTGCATGAGGTGGTTTCTTGAGAGAATTGTTCGGAGGGTTGACCAACAATATTATTTATCGGAGTGTGTCCACTACAACATCGGAGGGTTGTCCATATAATATCAATCGTCGGAGTCTTCCCAATTGATATACATCGGAGGGTTGTCCACAAAATAGATTATGTTGGTCCACTATTTATATCGGAGGGTTGTCCACGGTTAAACAAATACCTTTGTTTGGGAAATGGTTTTCATTCATGGAAAAATGCATGTTTGAGGAGTCAATGAGAACTCGGGGCGTATGGGTGCTAAGGGCACAACGGTATCATCGAAAAGTTATGTTGCCCAAAGGAAGACACAGTCATGTTTATCCATAGACTTCGGCGGGTTGTGTGATAGAATTCGAGATTGACTTAGGATTTGTTGCCCATTGACACTTGCATTGGTAATACCGGTGATAGTTGTCACGGGTTAGGCGTATGCATGTGGGGCGAGTCGGTGAGTGATTTCGGGATATATTACTGATGGCATTTGTAACACCGAGTCGAGAGAGTGTATAATTTTGTAATCTTGTAGGGGTGTATAAGAGTACAGTGTCACCTTGTAGTATTTGGAGACTAAAGTAGGAAATGAAAGTTTATGGAACCGAATTTGTGGTAAACCCGAGGGTACAATTGTCATTTAGCAAAAGGATGTAAGGCATAATTAAGTTAGAGATGGGCCATAGTAGGAATTTCAAAAGTTGGATTTGCAATTAAGGAAAGTTGAGGGGTGAAAGTATAATTAATGTGGAAGTTTAAATAGTAAATTAATAATAATAGAAATTGCCAAATAATTCGAGAGTCTCGAAAATTCTCTAGATCTCGGATGGCCGAAGCATTTGCTTGTGTAGTTAAGTTAAGTATCATGAAATCTAGTGACCTAGAAAGTTTCGTTAAATTAGAGATAGTCGAATATTTCACCGAATTTCTAGGCGACGAGTTTAGAGTGAAACCTGAAAACGAGATTTTAGAAAAATTCCGAAAAATGGCAAATACTTAAAGAATATTCAATTAGGATAAAGGAAATTGAAACCGGGACAAAATAAATTGTTTCGGGGCTGAAACGGACTAAGAAGTGGAATAAAGGGACATGTGGGTCCCACATAAAGAATTAAAAAAAAAAAAAACAAAACATCAAAAGACAAAAAGAAGCAGCGGCAGTGAGAGCGTGAGATGCAGAGAGAATGTGGCGATTTTTGGGTTTATTTTTCTTTTTATCTTATTTCTCGGATTCGAGTTTCTAGCGAGTCGGTTTCGTCGGGATAAACACGGAAAGTGCTCTGCAGCGACGGGGGCTACGTGAGTACTAAAACCACCTGAGTTTCCATAGAGAATTCGGGGTAAATATCACGAAAAACCCAAATTTTAGTTTTTCTCGGATCGTCATTCTAGTGAGGTCAATTTTTTCGGACCAAAGTTTAAGTTCTTCTACTGTGACGAGGCTGCGTGAATGCCTTCAAAATCTTGGCTTCTTGTCAAACTTGAAGGAGGGTGGGAGATTTTCCTACTTGTATTATTGGAGCCTAAAGACTATATAATGGCTTGAAATATTCTTAGAGGCCATAAATTCAGTCCCAAAATTTTAGGCGAGTTTAGGTACCCAGGAAATTTTGGGACTATTTTCGGACCAGTCAGGGCTGAATTTCGGGGCCCAATTTTGAACCAGTTTTGGTTAAAATTTGATTTTATTCGAGACGATCGGACGGAGATTTTTGAGAAATGTTTTGGTGTTTTAGACTATATGGAAAGTCCTTTAGTCTAGAATCTAGCCATATGCTGTGAATGGCATTTTAAGGACCCCCATATTTAAGAAAATTTTAATTTTAAGCACTAAATTGTGCGGAAATTGCTTGGTTGTCTTGGCGTGTGTGATCTAATACATGTCGAGTGTGTAGGCTAAAAAGCAAAGGCGGGAGAAAGTTGTGGAGCGTATGAGTTTAAGCGAAGCAAAGGGTGAGTATTTTATAAACTCATTTTCCAAATACTAGTGTATTATTATTATTATTATAAATTTGTTTGCCTTCATTATTTCATGGTTTGAGTCACAAACCACATCTTTCAAAGCAAGCAAGTAAGTAAATGGTTTTGAATAAAATTAAACCATTTTCAAGCAAGCAAGCAAAGTAAACAAATGGTTTGAATAATTAAATACTTTCAGAAATAACAACGAAGAATGTTTGCTTGAAAAACTGGACCTTCCCTAGTTCTAGCGGGAAAACCCCGATTCGAGGGTATTAAAATGCGTGATAGTGTTAAGATCTCATACATGCATTTTAGTTTTGCTGGTCGACAGGCTTGGGACCTCCCATCGTACGTTTAAAGGCGAGTGGCACGTCACGAAATTATGTAAAGGTTATGAGCTCTAGCTTAGAATTATGGTGATGGCGACCTAAGGTCAATTCCACCATATTCACGGAAGGTGTGCGAGACCAGGGCCTTCCACCGTACAGTCGCTTGAGCTTAGTGTTCACTAGGGTCTGCGATAAGCAAAAATAGGCCTCCAGGTGGTTGATGTTTTATAAGCATAATATACGTTTTGAAAAATCAACCATTGGTTCCGATGTCGGGCTTAGGAGAGTTTTAAAGCAAGCGGTTGAGCGAGCTCCGTTTAGATTTCAAAGCGATCGGTTGAGCCAAACTCATAGTGGATTTTAAAGCAAGCGGTTGAGCCCGGGCTCCGTTTATTTTCAAAGTCTTGGTTGAGCCCGGGCTCCCGTTTTTATGAAAAAGTTTGAGAAACTTTTAAAGCAAAAGGCTTGTGAAGGTTTTGAAACTTTTACACAAGATATAAGAACGAAAAGCAAAAGAAATTTGAGAAGTTTTATAAACTTCTAATAAACAAACAATAAGAGTTTTATAAACTTTAAAGAAAAGCGAAGCAAGCGAAACTAAGAAAAGTTTTAGAAACTTTAAAAGCAAGTAAGCAAAGCAAAGTAAAACACGGAAAATAATTGTAAAGAAAGTTTTCACAGTTTTGAGATGTTTTAGGAAAGAAAAACATTTTATAAAACATACACTCAACGAGCTCGTTTAGCTCATTATTTTGTATTTAAACTATTTTCCAGTACGGACACTTTCCGGAATGATTTGGGCTGATTAGGATTCTCGACATTTATATCAGTCTTTGTAATTAAGAATATTGTGTAAGGAAATACTTTGAACTTGTATAATGGAGCATATGTATGTACATAGAGTAGTTTGTGAGAATGTGTTGGTATGTGGTTGCCATATTTTGGATATAATTAATAAATTGGATGTATCGAGATTTGGGACATGTCTATATGCGAGCTGTTATCTTTGAAATTTTATAAAATCATAAGTTTAGAAAGAAAGAAGACATAGGTTTAGCAAGCAAAAGCATGGCTTAAGCTTCACGGGAGTTTCTGAGTCGTTAGGGTAATGGGCAGGGATTTCGTGGGTAAAAGTGGCTGCTCCCGTATGGAAGGGGTGGGGGTGTGTCAACATGGTATCAGAGCGTAAGTATTGGCAACCATGCATGTTTAAGTTCAAAGTACATACATATGAAGTAATTCAAAGTATTAAATAGTTGATTTTGGATAATTACAACACTATGTTAGGAAGAGGGCGTGAGGTGGAGTCCTAGGAGGTTATTCCAGCCGGTTTAAGGCGTCTGAAGTACACGAGAGAGATGAGCATGTGGTAGGTTCCACTGCCTCATGAATCGACCTCCGATGCTTGGTCGGTACGGACCATTTGCGCCACAGGAAAAGGAGCTCAAATCACCGGGGCTGATTACGGCGAGCAAGTGGCACAGATTGACCAAATAGTAGCCATAGCGACCCGACAGCAGTTGCAACCTCCACCACCACCTAGAGAAGTTATGGAAGAACCGGGGAGGTCGATAGAAAGAGTACAGAAGCTGGGCGTTAAGCCATATGACGACAGTGGCGATCTTGAAGCAGCCTGGTTATGGTTAGATAAAGTAAATAAGGTTTACGGAGTTATGGGCTGCACGGATGAGTAAAGAGTCTTGTTTTCCAGTTTTCTAATGGAAGACAGGGCTAAGGATTGGTGGTATGCCATGGAGAGGAGGTATCCTAATAGCATATCATGGGACCAATTTCAACAAGAGTTCACTGATAGGTTCTTTCCTCAAAGTCATAAGGATTCGAAAATTGAGGAGTTCTTGGGTTAAACGAGAAGAACGCATCAGGTGTCGGATTATGAGAAGGAGTTCAGACTTAGTTAGATTGGTTCCATATATTCAAGGCGTGAAGCCATGAAGTGCAAAAGGTTTTTGAGGCGGGATTCACGGCCATAGGATCCAAGTGCATTTGTCTGGGACCTCATAATAGATTTGGGGGCGAGGTTAGGCTGACTACGGGTTGAGCAAAGCACTACGACCATGTATCGAGTAGGCAAGAAAGGAAGGGAGTGCACGGGCACTTCCCAACAAAGCTCGGAACTGATGAGAAGAGGAACAAGGGTGCCAGAGGTTATAGAGGCTGGGGCTGCAGAGTGGAGGAGCTATCTCTGGTCGAGGGGATCGGTAGGGCCCCAGGTTGCTAGCAGTGGCACCCAGTATTACTCTGTATGTTATATATGCCGAGAAACGGCACCATGGGAATGTGAAGATTAGTACGGGGTGTTTCCGCTTGTGGCCCGGGGAGAGGCTGTTTCATTGGGGAGTGCCCTCGGTGATTGGTGCGGAAACATCGGTAGCCGAGTCTAGCTACCCTAGTACGGAGATGAGCACACGGAGGTCGTCGGGGAGAGGGTTTCCCGAGGCGGAGGGGCCGGCACGGCGCGAGGCGAGAGGTGAAGCCGTGGTAGAGAGTAGAGCGGTGCCCGGGGGATCGCAGTGAGCCTCGCCTCGGGCCCAGTATATCTTAGTGACTTCGGCCAGATGCGAGATCTGACTCCGGTTGTAGTCCTTTGGTATTATTTCTATCCTTGAGCATGATGCATATACATTAGTGGACCCAAAATTTCTAGCATTCATTTGCATCCAAGCCATTCTTAGATCGTTTCGGATAGAGACCCGACCATTAGAGGGTCGTATGAGAGTTTCCTTCGGTGGAGATCAGTTACTTGCGACAGGTAGTCGAGGAGATAGTAGAGTTCTGATTGAGGGACAGGAGTTCCCAACGGATCTTGTAGCTTTAGATATGAGGGACTTTGATGTGGTTCTCGGTATGGATTGGCTGTCTCGCCATAGAGCCACATTGGATTGTTATAAGAAGGAAGTAAAGTTGAACAGGCCAGGGAAGTTGGAGGTAAAGTTTAGAGGATTACGTAGAGAGTTATTCTTCCTGTATGATCTCCGCCATGGCTGACCTGAGAAAATGCATAAGGAGTTGTCGGGGGTTATCTAGCATGTGGTGGAGACAAGGGAAGGAGGGGACTATATTGGATAAAGATTCAGTTGTTAGAGAGTTCCCGGATGTATTCCCGGGATGATATTGCGGGATTACCTCGAAAGAAGTTGGAGTTCACCATTGATTTGATCGAATTTGAGGCCCATTTCCCATTCCTCCTTATATGATGGCTCCTGCAGGGTGGGACAAAACCAGTTAGAAGAATTGTTAAGTAAGGGATTCTATTCGGCCAAGGCATATCCCCATGGGGAGCTCCAGTTCTCTTCGTGAAAAAGAAAGATGGGAGTTTGCGGTTGTGTATAGATTACAGACAGCTGAACAGAGTTACCATCCGCAATCAGTATCCACTCCCTAGGATCGATGAGTTATTCGATCAACTCCAGGGGTCTCGAGTGTACTCCAAGATAGATTTGAGGTCGGGGTATCATCAGTTGAGAGTGCAGGAGGGTGATGTTCCTAAGGCGCATTGGGACACGCTACGGGAAATTATGAGTTTACGGTGATGCTAGGTTTGAAGCTGACTAATGCTCCAATGGCGTTTATGGATTTGATGAACCGAGTATTCGAGTCGTATTTGGATAGTTCGTCATAGTTTTAATGATGATATCCTAGTGTATTCGGGTAGTTCGGAGGAACATTCAGGAGCACGAGGATTGTGTTGCGAGACCACAGGGAGACAGGTTATATGCGAGTTGGTAGTCTTCGGTTTTGGCTTGACGAATTTGGCATTACTAGGTCATGATTTCGATTAGAGGGGGTGAGTGGATCCCCGGAAAATAGAAGCGATGTGTCAGAAACCACCAAAGAATGTGTCGGAGGTCGGGAGGCTTCCTTGGTTTAACGGGGTATTACGGGGAAGTTTGTTGGGGGTTCTAAGATAGTAGCCCCATGACCCGGTGACAAGAAAGATGTCAGTATGATTGGGTGGGCGCTGTCAAGAGTTTTGAGGAGTTGAAAGATAGATTGACTTCAGCTCGGTCCTAGCTTTGCAATGGAGAATGGATTTGTGGTTTATAGTGATGCTTCAAGGCAAGGCCTTGGTTGTGTTTTGATGCAGAATGATAGGGTGATTGCATATGCCTCTAGACAGTTAAAGAAGCATGAGGAGAATTACCCTACACACGACTTAGAGTTTGCAGCAGTCGTGTTTGCTCTAAAAATATGGAGACATTATTTATATGGTGTTCCTTGCAGGATCTTTACAGATCATAAAAGTCTTCAATATATTTTCACCCAAAAAAAAGAGTTAAACACAGGAGACCAAAAAGATGGCTTGAGCGATTAAAGACTCGACATGTATAAATTTTCATTCGAGGAAAAGCTAATGTCGTGGCAGATGCCTTGAGTAGGCGACCAGAGAGTTCTTTATCTCATATGAGATCAGGTTACACTGTGTTGGTGGATCTGAGGCTTTAGGGGTGATATTGGGTTGTTTACCGGAGCCTTGTTAGCCACTTTTCATGTTGGGCCGGCTCCTAGTGGATCAAATTCTAGCAGGCGATCGCTTGATCCCACAGATAATTAAGCAAGGAAAGGGTGAAAAGGAAAGAAAGCAAAGTTTCAAATCGGGGATGATGGCATGATGGCAGAAGGCCGGAGAATGTGGTACGGAGTATGGCGAGCTAAAGAGAGACATTATGGAAGAAGCACATTCATCTGCGTGTATCTTTATACATCAGGTAGTACCAAAATGTGCAGGCTTTGCAAGAACATTCTTTGGTGGAATGGGATGAAGAAAGAGATAGCGGGGGTTTGGTTTGGTGCCTAACACAATGGTGGTGAAGGCGAGCATCGGAAGGCCGCGGGAGATGATTCCTCACTGTTCCGGTGCGAAATGGGAGAAGATCCACTTTATGGATTTTTGTTACAGGTCTTCCACGTACTCAGAGGCAACATGATGCGATATGGGTGATAGTTGATCGATTAACGAAGTCTGCTCATTTCCTACCAATTAATGTTGAGGATTCATTGGAAAAGTTGGCCAAGTTATATGTAGATGAGATAGTGAGACTTCATGGGGTTCTAGTTTCGATAGTTTCAGATCGAGACCCTAGGTTCACATCTAGGTTTTGGCTGGTTGCAAGAAACGGCGTTAGATACTTCGCCTACACTTTAGCCATGACATTTCATCTCGGGCGGATGGCGGAGTCAAAGAGGACTATTCAGACGTTAGAGGATATGCTGAGAGCTTGTGTAATGGAATTCAAAGGAAGTTGGGATACTCACTTGGCACTAATGGAGTTTGCCTACAACAATAGCTATCAAGCCAGTATAGATATGACTCCATTTGAGGCGTTGTATGGTAGGAAATGTAGAACTCCAGTGTGCTGGGATGAGGTTGGTGAGAGAAGACTAGTAGGCCCTGAACTAGTGCAAATCACTTCAGAGAAAGTGAAAATTGTTCGTGATAACTTAAAGAAAGCAAGAGATAGGCCAGAGAAAAGTTATGCGAGACCAATGAGTCGTAGAAGACTTACAATTCGAGATAGGTGACCCGAGTCTTTTGAAGATTTCACCTTGGAAGGTGTGTTGAGATTTGGGAAAGCGAGGGAAGCTTAGTCCGAGATATAGGACCTTGTGAAGTTATGAAGCGAAGTAGGGCCGTGGCTTACAAGTTGAAGTTCCCAGGTTATCAAGTTCATGATACATTCCATGTATCGATGTTGAAATATATCCCGGATCCTTCACATGTATTGAGAGAAGCGACCGGTCTGGTTAAAGGAAAATTTGACTTATGAGGAGATACATGTGCAGATTGTAGATCGCAAGGAACAGGTGTTGAGAAGCAAAGTGATTCCATTAGTTAAAGTCTTATGGAAGAATCATGAGAGGGAGGCAGCTACTTGGGAGCGGAGGCTGGATCTTGGCCGTCGGTGCCCTCACTTATTTTTCGGGATGAGGTGGCCCCCTTTCGTTTCCTTTCTTTTGGAGTTTAGTTTATTCATTTCGGGACGAAATGTTCCTAAGAGGGAGGATTTTGTAACACCGAATCCAGAGTGTATAGTACATGATCTTGTAGGGGTGTATAAGAGTACCCGAAGTGTCACCTTGTAGTATTTTGAGCTAAGAGTAGGAAATGAAAGTTTATGGAACCGAATTTGTGGTATTAAACCAAAGGGTACAATTGTCATTTAGCAAAAGGATATGTAAGGCATAATTAAGTTAGAGATGGGCTATAGTAAGATTTCCAAAAGTTGGATTTGCAATTAAGGAAAGTTGAGGGGGTGAAAGTATAGTGTGGAAGTTTAAATAGTAAATTAATAACAATAAATTGCGAAATAATTCGGGAAGTCTCGAAAATTCTACAGATCTCGGATGGCCAGCATTTGCGCCGTTAAGTTAGATCTCGCGAAATCTAGTGACCTAGAAAAAGTTTCGTTAAATTCCGAGACAGTCGTAATATTTTACGAATTTCTAGGCGCTTGAGTTTAGAGTGAGAGCACAGCGGGATTTTAGAAAAATTCCGAAAAATGGCAAATACTTAAAGAATATTCAATTAGGATAAAGAGAGTGAAGCAAGGGACAAAATAAATTGTTTCGGGAGTGAAACGGACTAAGAAGTGGAATAAAGGGACATGTGGGTCCCACATAAAGAATTAAAAAAAAAAAAAACAAAACATCAAAGACAAAGAAGCCAGCGGTGAGGCGTGAGATGCGAGGAGAGAGCGTGCGATTTTTGGTGTATTTTTTCTTTTATCTTATTTCTCATATTCAGGGTTTCCTAGCGAGTCGGTTTCGTCGGGATAAACACGGAAGTGCTCTGCGACGAGACTCTGGCGTGAGTACTAAAAACACGGGATTTCACCGAGGAATTCAGGTAAATATCACGAAAAACCCAAATTTTTAGTTTTCTCGGATCTACGTCTATTCCCCAGTGGTCGGAATTTTTCGGACGAAATTTAAGTTACTCTACTTAGCTGACGAGAGCTCTGGCGTGGACCCAAAAATCTTGTCTTATTCAGAGAAGCAGGGTGGGAGGCACCTCACTACTTATGTATTATTTCGAGCCTAAAGACTATATAATGGCTTGAAATATTCTTAGAGGCCATAAATTCAGTCCCAAAATTTTTACACTGAGTTTAGGAACTTTTAGGAAATTTGGGACTATTTTCGGACGATCGAGTGAATTTGAATTTGTTTTCAGGCAGTTTTGGTTAAAATTTCAAGTTTTATTAGACAGTCGGACCGGAAATTTTCGAAATGTTTTCGGGTGTTTTTGGACTATATGGAAAGTCACTTTGAGTCCCAGAATCTAGCCCTTATGCTGTGAAGATGGCATTTGGGGCTTTATATTTTACGAAATTTTAATTTTAACATAATGTGCAAATTGGCAGTTGTCTTGACGTGTGTGATCTAATATCGAGTGTAGGCTAAAAGCAAAGGCGGGAAAGTTGTGGAAGCGTACTTTCGAGTTTAGCAAGCAAAGAGGTGAGTGTTCTAAACTCATTTTCCAAATACTAGTGTATTATTATTATTATTATAAAAGCTTTATTTTTGCCCCGGTATTTCATGGTTTGAAGTACAAACCATCTTTCAAGCAAGAAACAAGTAAGTAAATGGTTTGAATAATTCAAACCATTTTCAAACAACAAGCAAATGTAGCGATGGTTTTGAATAATTAAACCATTTTCAAGCAAGCAAGCAAGAATGTTTGTGAAAACGAGTCTTCCCTAGTTCTAGCGGGGCTTAGGTCGAGGAGGAGGTATTCCGTGCGTCTTGTGATGGTGTTAAGATCTCATACATGCATTTTAGTTTTGCACAGGTCGGCAAACTTAGGACATACATCATGCATTTAAAAGGGAAGCTAGGTGGCACGTACAGGAGTATATAAGTTATGAGCTCTAACTAAATTATGGTGATGGCGACCTAGGTCAATTCCACCATATTCACCGGAAAAAGGTGATGCGGACGAGGGCCTTCCAAACACGGTCGCCGAACCAGTGTTCACTAGAATACAATTAAGCAAAAATAGGCCTCCAGTGGTTTGATGTTTTATAAGCATAATATCACAGTTTGAAAAATCAACCATTGGTTCCTGATCGCCCGAGGCTTAGGAGGGTTTTAAAGCAAACGGTTGAGCCAAGCTCCGTTTAGATTTCAAAAGCGATCGGTTGAGCCAAGCTCCACGTGGGATTTTTAAAGCAAGCGGTTGAGCCCGGGCTCCCAGTTTTATTTTCAAGAATGTATTGAGCCCCGGGCTCCCGTTTTTATGAAAAGTTTTGAGGAAACTTTTTTTAAAGCAAAGAGTTTGTGAAAGGTTTTAGAAACTTTCAAACAAGATAAAGAACGAAGCAAAAATTTGAAGTTTTATAAACTTCTAAGCAAGCAAACAATAAGAGGTTTTATAAGCTTTTAAAGAAAAGCAAAGCAAGCAAGCTAAGAAAAGATTTAGAAACTTTAAAAGCAAATAAGTAAGCAAAGTAAAGCTTCTGGAAAATAATTGTAAAGAAAGTTTCACAGAGTTTTGAGATGTTTTCGGAAAGAAAAACATTTTATAAAACATACACTCAAGACTCGTTTAGCTCATTATTTTGTATTTTAAAGCTATTTTCAGAGTGCGGACCTCGGTTGGGCGGATTAGGATTCTCGACATTTATATCAGTCTTTGTAATTAAGAATATTGTGTAGGAAATACTTTGAACTTGTATAATGGAGCATATGTATGTACATAGAGTAGTTTTGTGAGAATGTGTTGGTATCTTGGTTGCCATATTTTTGGATATAGTGTAAATTGGATGTATACGAGATTGGGACATATCTATATCATTTGTTATGCCGAAATTTTATAAAATCATAAGTTTAGAAAGAAAAATTTTTATAGGAGGTTTTAGCAAGCAAAAGCGACCGCTTCCGCAGGGAGTTTCTAGTCGTTAGGAGGTAATGGCTGGGATTTGTGGAGTGGGCGGAGCATGCGCCACGCCCTTTGGGAAGGGGGTGGGGGTGTGTCGAGGCATATTAATTGATGGAGCTGCGAGGCTGCGTACAAGGGGCATGGTGGTCGAGTCTCATTCATGGCATGTAGACGTCGGGTAGACATGTATGTTGCACTTGGATGTGTGTTTGATTATGCGACCATTGCATGTGCGCCCAGGTTGGGGAGTAGCCCTTGTAGGAGATTATCACCTCTGGGCTGCTCACCGTGTTAGGACCGCTCGAGTGCAACGGAGTTAGGTGCGAGGGCGGTTGACCCGCATTCGGGACCGCACATATGAAGAAAGCCGGATTGTGGCTTTGATATATATTTTGTAAATATATATGGGTTGTATTTATTTGTATAAGAGTGATGTAATTTAAACTCTTATGAACTATGGTTTTATAGTCAAGTGCTTATATGTTTGAGTATGGATAAATGGGCCCTACGTGACCATTTTTACTCGCATGTGGACCCTGTGTGGTCATATCGAACTGTTTAGGACAGGTTTTGTATTTAGGTAGAGCTCCCCATACAAAGGAGATTCTGCCCGATTTTCGTGAGTGGTGTCGGGTTACCCGGCATCTACTAATGATACAACGGAGTTGACGGGTTGTCAACGGATACCTCGGTTTTGGGGCATCACACCGCTTATAAGTATTTTATAAGTTTAGAAAAGTAAAGAAGCATATTAGAAATAAATTTACTAAATGGGCCTCATAAATAAGTTTTATAAATGATACTGCCGGTCAGAGTATCCTAACGTGCATGGCAGAGTCAGGGAAATGCATTCATGAAACATTAGATTTAGAGGCATAACTGGGAAGTCAGTCAGGTCGCCCTCTGCACGGTTAGGGTATATAGATAGTAGTGCGCTTACTTATTAGTGGTTAATAGCCATTTCACCCAGGATGCGGAGCGAGGTCTGAGTGCCTTGTCGTCCGGTATCCCTGCCATGTGGTGGGACCTCTCGTAGAAGGTCGGCATGGCTGGACACATGGCGGGACCTCTAGTAGAAGGTCGACGTGATCCATTTTCATATAGGCCGCCGATGGTTGGTAGATTTTGGAATTTTAATTAGAAAAAATTCATTGCCACCACTGTAAATGATTTTTAGAAAAAAAAAAAAAAGAACGAAAAGGGTTTACAAAATGATTTATGGAAAAATATTATTAAAAGTGGATTTAATAAATGAGTTTTAATAAATATTTTATGGGAGGTATTTATATTATTAAGCTTTATATTTCTAAACACTTTCAGTGAGCTTGAGCTCACCCCGAAATATTTTTCGTCTTTTTTAAATAACCTCCCAGTACGGGGGATGGGGCATCGATATCGGGGCATCCCTCGGAGGATAGGGACAACTGTGGGGGGCGTATGTTGGAAATTTGTGATTGTTTTTGTATATATAAATATTGTATTGAATAATTGTAAATATAACACTATGCATGAATTGTAAATGTTTTTTCTTGTATATAAATTTTATACTCTAATGTTTTATTAATAAGCTGGCAGCGCAATGTATGTTAAAAATAATTGATGTGTATTTATTTTAATTATTGGGTTCTTGGGTTGTGGAAGATTTGTGGTAGTAAAGGATGGACTTATTTGAATTATTAGAAGTGTGTTTTCTATAATTTTTTAAGAATGGGTTTTCTAGAAAATAGACGGAATTCCATTTGAAAAAAAAAAAAAAAAAAATCCACATAACCCTTAATTTTTAAATAAAGGAAAACGGCTTAGCTCTATGGGAACCCTCTAGTCGGGCCAAATGCGACTGGGGATGGCTGATTGCTACTTGAGACTACCTAGGGGTAGGGGTCTGACATTTTGGTATAAGAGCATGGTTTTAATGTTTTTGTGCATTTTCGATTATTTTATAAAATTTTCATGCACACATTTTAAGAAAAATACAAGTATTATAATTTTTTTTTATGAAATTCACCGGTATCTTGACGCGGTGAGTCGCCCTAGGCAGGCCATCCCCGAGATTTACGTCCCCAATGTACCTGCTGATAGAGAGGCCGAGCATGCAGCGGGTTCAATGAACGCTCCAATACCGCCACCTCCCGGCCAGGATCGACACCTGCTACACCCGGCTGCGAGGTTGTGGCTTGTAGAGCGGATAGCGCGGTGTAGCCTCCACCATGTGCCGACCACGGGGAGCCCCACGAGACCCTCGATTGGCGCGTCAAAGAGTTCAGGCGCTAAACCATGCTGGCGGTCGTGACCGAAGAGTGCTTTAGTTGGTTGGATAAGGTCACCCAGGCATTTCTGAGTGGCGAGTGTACCGGATGACGAGAGAGGTTACTTTTTATAGATTCCTATTATAGGAATTTGAGCTAGGATTGGTGGCCACGCCTTAGAGGCGGTTTCGGGCGGAGTGACCTTGGGCGGTTTCGGAGAGAGTTCTGAGAGAGGGTTCCTCAGTGGTGCAGGATGCCGGATTAGGGAGTTTTGAGGCTGGAGCAAGGGTCCACCTCAATTAAGAATTATGAGAGGAGATTTTATGAGTTGATTCGTTTGGTACCCCTCATAGCAGAGAATGAAGAGCAGAAGTGCAAGAGGTTCATCGCCGGCCTACATTCCAGATGGAGAGTTCATTTGACACTAGCCCCTCGGACACATTACGGGGGAGCTAAAGTTGAGTGATGAGGTGGAGAGAGGGTCCCGACACCCACTTCGGATAGTAGATCGGAGGGAACGCGTTGGGCCCGATGCTTCTCAGTGGACCCGACCGGTCGGAGTGCGAAGAGGTAGATTCGGGTGGTATGAGTGGCGAGGGCTTGGTAGAGGAGGCGACTTCATCTAGTCGAGTCAGGTGAGATCTTCAGGGGCCTAGTGGTTCGGAGACACTGAGTACCGTGCAGTGTAGTACACAGTGGAAGAGACATTCGGTGTATGTAGATGGGACCTTTGCATGGAGCCTTTGCATGCTTTCATTATTGGGCGGGAGGGCCATTTATTAGAGAGTGTCCATAGTTGATCATCACTAAGGAATCGGAGACTATTCCTCGCTGCCTACGGACTGGTGGGGTCGGGGATCAACGGGTAGAAGTTCCCGACCGCGGACAGGTGCTTCAGATCGGGCGGAGGTCGAGGGGCGAGAGGTTATAGGGGTAGAGGTCGAGTGCCCCTTCAACACATCGAATGGGTCATTGACCAGGGGCATAGTTTGCGGTTGCAGCGGGAGCGGGCGCTTCTCCGGAGGTTCTTAGCTGGGTGGACTCACTCTCCCGGTCATGATGCTTATGTATTAGTAGTCGGGTCACGACCCGTTCTTTTGTATCCCCGAAAATTTTGCGACTATCGGGATTTAGACTTGCATGCTTTGAAGGCGCTTTGATAGTCTCCATTCTATGGAGATGCATTAGTAGCAGAAAAGATAGTGTTAGGAGCTAGAGTGAGGATAGAGGATCAGGAGTTTCTAGCTAATCTGGTTGTGTTGGGCATTGGAGACTTTAATGTCATCCCCCAGGGATGGGCCCCGGTTGTATCACAATACCGAGCCACCATGAATTTGATACAGAGAAAGGAAGTCAAATTGGGTAAATCGGGAACCGGAATGGTGGTATTCGTAGATGCTGAAAGAGCACGGCCACGGTATGATGGCAGCCATGACAATTTTGCTAAGATCTTACGCCCGAGGGTATCAGGGATGTCGGCTTGATTGACCATAGGATGGATGAGGTTAGGTGGAGGATATCGGAGTGGTTAGAGAGTTCCCTGATGTGTTTCCGGAGGATCTCCCAGGGTTGCCTCTAGAGAGGGAGATCGAGTTTAAGATTAGTCATATTCCAGTAACCGAACCAATCGCTAGGACTCCTTATCGGATGGCTCCAGCATAATTGAAAGAATTGAAGGTGCAATTGGAAGAGTTGACAAGTAAGGGATTCATTCGACCAGTACTTCTCAATTAGGGGCCCCGATTAGTGTTATTTATGAAAAAGAAGGATGGTAGTTTAAGACTATGCATCAATTCTGAGACAATTTGAATAGAATGACCATCCGAAATCAATATCCACTCCCCCGAATTGATGACCTCTTCGATCAGCTACAAGGATCTCGAGTGTATTCTAAGATTGATTTGAGGTCGGGCTATCATCAATTGAAAGTTAGGGAAGAGGATGTTCCGAAGATTACCTTCAGGATGCGGTATGGACACTATGAGTTTTTAGTGATGCCCTTCGGATTGATGAATGCCCCAACCGCCTTCATGGACCTTATGAATAGAGTCTTCAGACTGTTTCTGGATTGGTTTGTGATTGTATTTATTGATGACCTTTTAGTGTATTCAAGCAGTCAGGAGGAGCATACGGAGCATCTTAGGACAGTCCTGCAAACCCTACGAGAGCACTAGCTGTATGCTAAGTTCAGCAAGTGTCAGTTTTGGCTGGACAGAGTAGCTTTCTTGGGTCACATCATCTCAACTGAGGGCCTCAGTGTTGATCCCCAAAAGATAGAGGCGATTTCGGTTGGGGGCCACCCACACTATGGCCCGAGAGATTAGGAGCTTCCTCGGATTTGGCGGGGGTATTACGAGGAAAGTTTAATTTAGAAGAGTTTTCCTGGTCATGAGCCAGGTGGGCCAGTTGACGGAAAGATTCATATGTGTTGACGTTATTTGTTGATGATGGTGGCTGGGTATGGTCAGTTTGTCGTGAGTTTGACGAGTTGATGTCATATCTGCACCTACCTCAAGGAATTGGATTTTTGTGATCCCCAGTGAGATTGCCTCAGGCAGGTTTAGGAGGTGTGATCCCCATTCTTAGAATGACCGAGATTCAGCAGCACAATAAATCCGAATGGTGGCATGACCCACGTGCACCGTGATTTGGAAAAGCACGACGGTGGTGTTTGCACTTTCAGATATGGAGGCACTATCTCATATGGGGTTAAGATGTCCGGTTCTATCTGGAAGCCCTGAGTTTATAATTACCCTATTCTGGAAGGACATGAACTTGAGCGGAGGAGGTGGTTGGGCGATCAGATTATAGTGCACCATTGCTACCCTAAGGAAAGCCAATGTGGTGCCAGATGCCTTGAGCATGAGACCTGCCGGCTCATTAGCATCGAGGGCCGGTGTAGTCTTCTGCTGGTGGGTGAGATCTAAGGTCGGACTTGAGATATAAGCGGTCGGGGTACTTCTAGCTACTTTCCATATGCCCTTTATTAAATCAGATCAGAGGGAAGACAAGAGGAGAACCTCATTTTGAAGAATTTGAAGGAAGAAATATAAAATCTAGGAAGATAACAATTTCAAAGTGGAGCTGATGGTACGATGATGATAAACGGGAAATTGTGTCTAAGGATTCAGAGGACTTGAAGAAGGAACCATGGGAGGCTCATTCCTATCTTGCATATGCCATGCATCCGGGTAGCGAGATGTACCTGAAATATTCACGGTGGAAAGGGATGAAGAGATAGGCCCGAGTTAGATCTCTCGGTGTTTAACTTTGTCCGGCGAGTGGGCGGAGCATCGGGAGACCGGCGGGGTTCTTGCGGTCCCTCCCTGTTCGCAGTGGAGGTGGAACATCACTATGGATTTTGTTACGGGAGTGTCATGTACACAGAGAGGACATGATGCTATATGGGTGATAGTCGACAGGGTTGACGAGGAATACCCTTTATTTTAGTTGAGATGATTCCCTTGGCCCGATTGGCGAGCTATATATATGGTTGAGTTATCGGTTGCGCTATAGGAAACCTATTTGATGATGCAGGTGTTCCTTGATTTTACATTTTTGGCCGAGTTTGACATGCCTCCAGGACAGGGCCCACACTTGCCGCGCTTTCACCCCCGAGCCAATGGACAATGCGAGGGAGGGACGATCCGGACACTAGAGGATATGCTCGAGGCACGTATTGGATTTGGGGAGTTGGGACATCCTTTACCATTGATGGGTTCCTACAACAATAATTACCAGTCCAGTATAGGCATGGCTCCATGGGGAGCACTTTATGGAGAAAGTCGTGGACCCCGAGTATCTTTGGGAGGAGGTAAGTGAAGAGGTGATAGGCCACGAAATATGCAGATAACTCTCTCCAAATTCGAGATGATCAGGGCAGTTGAAGAAGGCAGGCGGGTGATAAGGCAGAAGAGCTATAGGATGTCATAGTAAGGACACAGGTGCCTCAGTTAAGTGATAGAGTCTTTGAAGATTTCCCATGGGAAGTGTCTTGAGATTTGGGAGGCGTGTAAGAGTAGTCTATATAGGGCCTTATGAGATATCGAAATGATAGAATGGGGTGGTACAGTGATATTGCTACAGAGCTGTTCAGGATTCATGATATCTTTCATTGTGATCGCTGCTGGAATATATTCCGGGACCTTATAGTTCAGAGACCGACTAGTGGAATTGAGAGAGGACTTGACATCACAGAGTCCCAGAGTCTGGATCTGGTCGGAGAGAGCGGGTTCTACGAACAAGACATTACTGCGCGTGAAAGTGTTATTGGGACCAGAGTGATGGAAGAAACCACTTGGGAGCATGAACTCCACGAATTTGGCGAGCGGAAATATGCATTGTTGAGTGGCTTTGTAAGAATTTAGGGGCTGAGATTTAATAAGGAAGGGGTGTAATATACCCTCCCAATAATTTATCTGATGCATATCGGGCATTTCCGTGTATGACGTGACAAATAATTATTTTTATATGATGACAAAGGTTTTAATAAAATGGAAATTTGAGAGCATGTTGGGGCGAAGATGGTTGGTGGCAGGAATATTTTTGGGATTTTATTTGACAACTTGAGGCTAGAATTTTTATTTGGTGACTAAGTGAAATCAAACAATTTGGGAATGAATTTATTCATTCAAGAATAACTCATGAAAAGCACAATCTGATTAGTGCCCAAAAATTCTTCATGCCGAACCTATTTTTATAGTTTTGTCTTTTGTAACTAATCATTCTCATTAACCGTTTTTCATTAAGGTCCCTGTATTCTGCAGTAGCATTGAAGTACATTTTGTAGTTTTGGGAGTGACCAATCGTGATGTCAATCCAATCCTTAACAAAGTCGGGTTGATTTCCATCAATTTCATATGTATTTTATCAATTTGACAATGGGAATGAAGAATATCAAAGCTAGAAGAAATGGAATAGTCTTGCGGAGTGGGAATGAGCATTGGCAGCGAGGAAGCAATGGAACAGTGATGAATAGTGCAAAAATTTCGCTATGTTGGAATTTTCGCTATCATAGCGAAAATTGCGTACCTCAGAAAGAATTTTTCAATTTTATTATATTTGAATTTTAAGCTATGATGGCGAAATTTCTCTATATGCGAATTTTCGGTCATGATAGCGAAAATCAGCATTACTGTGGCATTATGCGCTCACTGTTTTTGATCCAAACTGACTAGTTTTTGAGACTTCTCTTTTCTACCTTGTAATAGCTTTTGTTTTGGTTTGTTTTGTAATTTCCACTTTACTTGGCGTATATAAGCTAAGAGTCGAGGTTTGTAACAATAAATCGAGTCGCGATAAATTTTTGGAGAAGCTTTCAGCTCTCTCATTTCTAAAAAACTTCTTCTCTGCATTTCATTTTCTTTCCTTTCTTTTCCATTTTCGGCTGCCAAGCCTCCTTTGAGGTGACAACTCAAAGAGGATGGTTGGCCAGACCTCTTCCTGTGAAGAGGAGGAGGGGAGTGCAGCTAGGATTTGAGGTAAACTAACGATTATACTGTTTTTAACACACATTTATATGAGTATTTATGTTATATTTCTCACCTTAGTTAAAATCTCCTAGGCACACCCTCACTAACGTGTATTTAGCAAGCTTTTTGGTTACAAGGGATGCTTATCACTAGATCCCCTGTTATCCAGTTAGTTGTTTCCTATTAGTTACTGTAGGGTAGGTTTTTGAGATATGATATCACTGTTAGGAACATTTATGCTCGATTAAATACTTTGCTTATGTTTCAAAGGGAAAATCATAGGGTTTAGTTTTTTAATGCTAAATGAAGATCCGGTTAGAAATGACTATATGTCATCCTCACAACCCAAGGAAAAAAGACCCGAGGACATGTTGGTGCCTTAAAACCCTAAACCAGTGGCCCAGCACTTCAAGGGGTTCTATTTTACATTTTCACTTTCTTGTATTTTATTTTTTAATGCGCACAATCAACTCCTGTTTTTACGAAACCCCAAAATCCAAATTTAATTCACCAATTTTGAGCTTAGCGTAAATCATTTATTTAAAGAAAACCCATCCACGAGTTCGGCCTAGAGCTGGCGTAGTCTGATAGTTTGACTACGACATTAGGAGGAAATTTAGGATATAAATTTTGTTGATTAGGATCACCCCTCTTGTGTACAGATCAAATGGCGTGTTGCAGGGGATGGGTGCCCTAAGTGCGGATGATGACTGTTGAACACTTGTGATCCTCATCCTGAAGTCTTACGAGTAGATGCTTTATATTTCGCTGTCATTTTTTTTTTTAGTTTCAAAAAAAAAAAAAAAAAAAGTTCTTTGTGAGGATTGTTTTGTGTTGTCTTTTGTTGCCTGTTTTTGCTGCAGGAATACATGTTCCAATGGTCTTGAACTAGAATCAAATGGAAAACCTAAGGGGAGAACAGAATAGTGAGTACCACATTGAAGACACCACAGAAGCTTACATATCCATGAGGAGTTAAAAACCAACCATGGCAAAGTAAAACTTAGTGAAGAATCAATGAATATGGTCCATGAGGATTATGAAACCAATGGATGAGTTCACCATATGGTAGTGCTTACAACCATAGTTGGAAGTCACACAAATTCCTCATAAAGACAGCAACCTCCACAAATATGCACCTCGCCAGACCTCAATGTACATGCCTCAGCTTCTCGGCGACGGCAACCGCCCAACCCCGTCCCTTTGTTAGACAAGCCATGCTGAACTTGGGCAAACTATTGGATAATTTCATAGAGAGCAAAGGGCGTGTTGTCGAGCCAATCGAGAAGCGACGCAATAGAGAAGCTCCTACTGAGCAAAGGAATTGGATGAGTTCCCAGCGAAATTGGTCGAAATTTGACATCCTATAGGAATCCATCTCAAAGCTCACCAATGAAACACAGTTCATCAAGAAGAAGGAGAATCTGGAGGAGGTGCGACTAACACTATTTTAGGTGAGCAGGCTATTGTAGCCGGGGAGGAATTGAAGAGGAACCGAGTAGAAGCTCATACGAGGCTGGGATGCCCGTAATTAAGGTGTAGTATGGGCCATGGAAAAAAGAAGAAGAAATCCTTCCCTTGTTAAGTGAGGAAAGTATTGGAAAGGAAGCAGGGGAAGAGCCCCAAAAGCCCACTACCCAAGCCACCAATAGCCCACTGTCATCTCTAGACCCAGTGTGTACCTTACCAACAACACAATTCACACTTGAAGCACCTACTCCCAAAGTGAAGTCCCGACCCATCAGCACTTTTGCCATGTGCAAAACTTTAAGAGATTAGCGACCCGCATGCATAATTTTGCCACTACATCAAAACTTTAGCGAGTTGCTTATATTGCATGGCATGGTGGATATGGCTCAGTGAGGTTCGGGTTTGGGCACACGGACATAGCATTCCTGAAACTCAGCCCGGTTTCATGACCTCAAAGGCACAAAAACTGGTTTGGGGGGCTATGTCTCCCCACCTTTTGTTTTAATTTTTCATGTTTTATTTTATTTTATCTTATTTTAATTGGTTTCTATAATTTTCTCCTTAGATTTTCGAATTTTTTAAGTTAATATTTGTTCTAGCTTGTTTTTCGCTTTCTATGATTTTTTTAATTTTTCTTGTAATTAATTTTTGAGTTTGAGTGAAATTTGAAGAAGCTGGAATGAAGAAATAACAAGGAGCGAGAGCGGGGGTGTTCGCGGCCATAGCGAAATTTTGCAAACTCTAGCGAATTGGAGACGGAGTGGAATTTCGCTATCATAGCGAGAAATTTCGCTATGTAGAAATTGGTGTACGTCCCCTCGGTTAAGACAAAGCGAACGATGAAGTGAAGTTTGAAAAAAAAAAATGTGCTGTTTATTTTAATTTTATTATTATTACTTTATTTTATTAAATTTGTTTATTTTATATTAAAACAAAAATTGTCTCTAAAAAAATTTGTTTAAAAAAAATAATAATTTTGTCTCTCAAATAAAAGGTTTTTTATTTTTATTTTTATTATTTTATTAAATATTTTTATTTTATTTTAAAAAAAATAAAAAAAATTAAGCTATTTCACTAGTGAAATTTCGCTGTGATGGCGAAAATTTTCGCTATGGCATACATTACTGTATACGATTTTGTTTAGTTATAGCTTTCATCATGAGACTCAGTTTGGCGTTCTTGAATGCCGGATTGGAAATATTAGAGAGTGTAGAATCCAAATATGGCCAGAAATAATACTTTTAAAATTTTTATGACGGTGTAATTTCAAATATGCTCCAATTGGTCACTTTTTTTTCTCTATTTTCTTCTCTTGCTTGTTCATTTGAAGCCCAAGCCAATTGAATAAGGTAATCGATGAGCTTCATGATATCCTATCTAATACTTGATCACATCTCATCAAGGAGGTAACACTTCCTTCCCTAACTTTCAATCAGAGTCCCATTGGACAATGAGATATTTGGTTGGGGGGAGTTAGTGGAAAGGGAAGTGGCTTTTACTTATATTTTTGTTACTATTTTGAGCAAGCCCATATTGTGATGTTCCCATTTGGCTTGCTGGTTTTCTTTTTTGTAAAGGCTGTATACTATACAACTTATTTTGTCAAAAAATTGCACCCATTTTTTGTGTTTGCCTAACTTTGTGGTTTGAAAAGGTGAAACTTTGTCGATTCTATTGATGTTAGATTGGTTCCATGCCTAGTTGAGTGGATGATCAGTTGAACTCTTGTTGCTTTCGACCCTTTTTCTTCCACCTTTGGCTAACCACACACTGTGCACATCAAGTTTCTTCAATAACCTGAAAAACTGCCTAGCCACTTAAGCCTTGCAATAACCTACCCTAGTTTCATTGACCACCTTTAATAGGTTAAGGACCCCTGTGGAAAGAAGGCCAATGCGTCTTCCAAAAAAAAAAAAGAAAAAGAAGTGAAAAAGGGAAAAAGAAAAGAAAAAAAAAAGAAAAAGAAGAAAATTACAATGCTTTGCCTTGAAGCAGAGCACGGTCCTAGGGGTTTATGGCGAAAGCTAACTAAGCCGGTGCCCTAAACCTTCCTTCCGGTTGGGAGTCCGACTTAGTGTTCGCTACATGGGTGGATGGGTAGAGTTTAGCGAAAGTTGTAGGTGGAGTTCAAAAATCATTCGAGATCAGAAATTGAAACTTTGAAGAGTTTGTGGTCGAAAGATCATATGACTTGGTGCCTAAGCCTTAATTGGTTGGGAGTCATCTGTAGATCCGTTACATGGACTTTGGTGAGGTCGATTCCTCGGCATTGCACCCTTCTGACACAAAAGAATGTGGAGATAAGAGGTGGGTCTTGATCTGGCCCCAGGTTGGTTAGCATACTGGAGTGGCGGAGTGGCTTGGTTGGGGGAGAGTGCGGGTTTGGAGTTTATTGTTGAGGCGATCAAACAAATACTTGCGATTTTGGTGGGTTCTGGTTGATTCACGAGATGGAGGCTCTTTTGACACTCGATTTGTATGAAAAACTCATTCTCGTGATAGTTATTAGACAAGGCTTTGATGATTTTACTTAGGGTTAGGCATTGCTCATTCCTGACCTTTTTGGAAATACCATTTTTGTGAACATTATTTGTTAATGTTTTACATGCTCCCTCTTTCTTTCTTTATTTCATTGCTAAGGGACTAGCAATGTGTAGGTTAGGGGGTATGATTAGTGCCAAAAGTGCACTATTTTAGGGCCAGCTATTATAGGTTTGGTGCTTTTGCATTGTACTAATCATTCTAATTAACTAGATTTGCACATTAAGGTCCCTACTATTCTACTGATCGCATTACGAAATTTGTTTTGTAGTTTTTGCGGGGAATTGAAGCCAAATCGTCGTGTCAATCAATCATAACAAAGTCGGGTTGAGATTTCCATCAATTTTCATATGTATTTTATCAATTTGACAAGCCCAGGAATGAAGAATATCAAAGTAGAAGAAATGGAATAGTGCGGTGGGAATAGTAGCCGCGGGGAAAGCGATGGAACAATTGATGAGCAGGTGCCAAGGGTACATGCAGTTGGAATTTTGGCTATCATAGCGAAATTCTTTGTACGTGAGAAATTTTCAATTTAATATATTGAATTTTAGCTATGATAGCAGGAATTTCGCTATCGCTAGCCGAATTTTAAGCCTATGATAGCGAAAATCAGCACAATGCATATGGTGTCCTCTGTTTTTGATCAAGCGACCGTTTTTGGTTTTCTTTTCTACCCATATAATAGCTTTTGTTTTGGTTTGTTTTGTAATTTCCCTTGCTGGCGTATATAAGCTAGAGTCGGGTTTGTAACAATCAATCGAGTCGTGATAAATTTTTGGGGAAGCTTTCAACTCTCGTTTCCGCTTCTTCTCTGTTTCATTTTCTTTCCCTTTCTTTTCCATTTTCTAGAGGCTGAACACTCCTTTGAGGATGACAACTCAAGGATGGTTAACTAGACCCTCTTCCTGTGAAGAGGAGGGGGTGCAACTAGGATTTGAGGTAAGTGACATCCCTCTGTTTTTAGCACACATTTATGGTGTTATGTTCTATTTCTCACCTTAGGTTAAAATCTCCTAGGCACACCCTCACTAGTGTATTTAGTAGCTTTTTAGTTATGAGGATGCTTATCACTAGATCCTGTTATCCAGTTAGTTTGTTTCCTATTAAAGGTTACTATAGGGTAGGTTTTTTAAGATATGATATCTTGGTAGGAACATTTTATGCCAGTTAAATGCTATGTTCAAAAGGGGAAAATCATAGGGGTTTAGTTTTAAAAGCTAAATGAAGATCCGGTTCGGGAAATGACTATATGTCATCCTCCCCGGCGTGAGGAAAAAGACAGGAACATGTTGGTTGCCTTAAAACCCTGACGTTGGCAAAACACTTCAAAAGTTCTATTTTACATTTTCACTTTACTTATTTTATTTTTAATACATTTGATCAACTCCCTGTTTTTGCAAAACCCCAAAATCAAATTTAATTCACGATTTTGAGCTTAAGCGCCAAATCATTTGTCTGAAAACCCATCCTGAGTTCGACCTAGGCAAGTATCTTTACATTCTTGTCTCACGATAGTAGGAGGAAATTTGGGATATAAATTTTTTGGTGATTCGATCACCTGCGTGGCTACAGAATGCAATCCCGCTCCGTAACACGATCCATGTCAAACTCCACACTTGAACCAATAATAAGTACTTACGATTAAAATAGCTTGGATATGGAAAAATAAATAAATAAAAGTTGATTGGGGACTTGTGAGAACTTATGAAATGTTTGGGAAGTTTGTGGGATTTATAAATTCATGTGAGTCCAATTCATGAATTCTAGAGACTTGAGGCATTAGTTATTTGTTAATCATATATAAAGTAGAAGCTAGTAGAAGATTGAAGAAGTAATCAAACAAGCAGAAAGAGAGAAGCTAAGAAATGATTTCGTCTGAGAAAAGCACCGGAAGCAGGCGACAACCAGCCCCGATAATAGAGTTTTTAAGCTTCATTTCAAGATCTTCTTGAAGGGGTTTTTAGTCCCTTACCCGTTCAAAGGCGGCTTGTTCTTAAATTGGAAGCAAGAACAACTTGGTAAGAGCTCGAGCCAACCTTGGTTCATGAAGGCGGCAGGATTGTGGCGGCTGAGTTTCTGATTTTTGATGGATAATGAGGTTGTTGGTTGGTTGTCTTCTTTGAGTTATAGGTGTTCTAAGGTTTCCTAGAGGCAAGGCACTCATTAGGAGGCAAAGAAAGAGAGTGAGTTAGTAAGTTTTCATGGCTTGAATGGCATGTAAATTGATTTAATGTATCTTAAAGGCATTAGAGTTGTATAAGGTTGCTTGATGAAGTTGGTGTATAAAAAGATTAGGGGTTAAAAGAATATTTAAAAATGTGTAGGTCGACGGGAGACCGAGAAAGCTTGACACTTGAGGGCTACCGCTTACGGGAACTCACGGAAAACAAATAAAAAGTATAGTGTGAGTATTTTCATAAAGAGCTTTGTAATTGATAATGATTGCCTTGAATAAAGTATTTATATCATTTGTTATATATTTGTATTAAATGAAACTGATATGGAATTGTTAAGAGAAAAATTTAGTATTTATGGATTCCAGGAAAATTGTTGCTTATAAGTATTTTATAAGTTTAGAAAAGTAAAGCAGTATATTAGAAATAAATTTACTAAATGGGCCTCATAAATAAGTTTTATAAATGATACTGCCGGTCAGAGTATCCTAACGTGCATGGCAGAGTTAGGGAAATGCATTCATGAAACATTAGATTTAGAGGCATAATAGTGGGAGGTGGTCGGTGCGCCCTCTGTACGGTTAGGGTATATAGATAGTAGCGCGCTTACTTATTAGTGGTTAATAGCCATTTCACAGGCCTTCTTGTGGAGCGGTACAATTCCGCCCTATCATCGAGCTATCCTGCCATGTGGTAAAAAAAAGGACAGCCTCTAAGTAGAAAGGTCGGCATGGTGGACATGTCTTGAGGACCTCTAGTAGAAGGTCGAGAGCGTGATCCATTTCATATAGGCCAGGTGGTTGGTAGATTTTGGAATTTTAATTAGAAAAAATTCATTGCCACCACCGTAAATGATTTTCAAAAAAAAAAAAAATGAAAGAAAAGGGTTTACAAAATGATTTATGAAATTATTTATGAAACGATTTATGGAAAAATATTATTAAAAGTGGATTATCGTAAGAGTTTTTAATAAATATTTTATGGGAGGAGTATTTATATTATTAAGCTTTATATTTTAAACACTCATGAGCTCTAAAAGCTACTTGAGAATATTTTTAAATCTTTTTAAATAACCTCCCGGGGCTGGGAGCAGGCGTGAATATCGAGGGGCATCCTGGAGAGATAGGGTTTTAACTGGTGGGCGTATGTTAGGCGATTTGTTTTTTGTATATGTAAATATTGTATTGAATAATTGTAAATATAACACTATGCATGAATTGTAAATGTTTTTGCTCTATATAAATTTTATACTCTAATGTTTAATTAATAACATAATGCAATGTAAATTAAATAATGATATTATATTTATCTTAATTATTAAGGTTATTGGATTTGTGGAAAATTTGTGGTAGTAAAGGATGGACTTATTTGAATTATTAGAAGTGTGTTTTATAAATTTGAAGAATGGGTTTTCTAGAAAATGAAGCCAGGAATTAGTTCGAAAAAATAAATTCCACATGTAATTTTTTAAATAAAGAGACTTAGCTCTATGGGAACCCTCTAGTCGGGCCAAATGGCAGGCTGGGGAGTGGCCCCGTAAGGGTTACTATGAACTACCTAGGGGCGAGGGGGTCTACAACAATATGACTTAAAGTTCATGAAGGTGACACATCATATAAAAAACATTTAATTAGGAATTTTAGTTTTAGATTTATGGTGTCATTTTTTGAAAAGTGACACCATATGAAATTAAAAAAAAAAAATTGTATTAGAGTAGCTTGATGGTGTTAATTTTAGATTATGGTGTCATTTTTTAAAAGTGACACCATATACAAAATTTTAAAATTTATAATTCAATAGTCATTTTATTATCTATACACTAATTAGCAATAGAATGTAAAAAGTTTATTATTTTTGCATATCATTGACATATAAAATTTTTATTTCATAACCCGAACCATTGCATTCATAAACCCATTGAGTTTTATTTTATTTTATTTTTTTATAAAATATAATCACAATAAAATAATATAAAAATGATTTCTTACGGTATCTAGTAATAATTTAAATATATCCAATAAATAAATTTGTTTTTATCTAAAAAATAATTTAAGAATTTTTATGTATAATAAAATAATTTATATCTTAGTAATTTCTATATAAGTAATTATAAATAATAATATTATAATATATTTTGTTTAGATAATTTTGGAACAAAGTGATTTAAATAACAATCATATTTCTTCTTTATTACTTAAGCTTGTTTAAGAACTAAAATTGTTTAGGTTGTGATATTTATAAATATGAAAAATTCTAATTTATTTTTCCAAGAAAATTACAGAGAATATTTTTAATATATTTAGTTTCAATATTTTTTTTAAATAAATTGATTTATTATTATTTTTAAATAATAATATTATAATTAATTTCTATATAAGTAATTATATTGAAGATTATTTTAATATATTTTGTTTATATGTTTTTGGAATAAAATGATTTACTTTATTTTTCTTTAAATAATAATCTTATTTCTTGTTTAATTGGTCAAAACAAATTTTTTAGCTTTTAATATTTAAAATTTTCTAAAAAAAATTCTTTCCATGCTAAATTATAGAGAAAATATTTTAATATATTTTTGTTTAGATAAAGTTTAGAACAAATGATTTATTATTATAATTTTAGATAATTTATGGGTTAATCAATCATATATTTGCAAAGTGTTAAAGGCATGATATTCATATTAATTTGACAACATTCACTTCCAGAATGTATCACTAATTAATCTACTTTGTTGTCCACTTCAAATGTTATTAGGTAATGGAGGTGGATAGGGTGATGCTTTGTTGTAGTGACACCTTCTATTTATAATGACTTAATATAAACATCTATTATATTTTTTTTTTTTTTTTTTATTATAGTGAATTTAGAGTCATATAAGTGTAAAAAAACTAATTTTATTTGAATGATTGTTTTATAAGTTAATCATTTAATTAATTAAAATTTTGAATTAAATAATCACCAAGATGATGTAGAATCAATGTGAAAAACATCCTCCAATTAATGAAATTTTGACAAAAGGTGTAATAACAGGTGACCTATTTTGAACAGATGTTCTATGGGATAAGGTGCACAAATGCACTCAACTTTTGCTCATACGTCCCATTTTGCACCTGAAATATTTTTTTTTTATCCCAAGATACATGATGTTTGCTTCCATAACTCATCCATGCACCTGTTGTTGAAAATGAGTGAGTGTAGTTTATTGCGTTAAAACTCGTTAAACAACGACACGTGCAAAAAAAAAAAAAAAAAAGAGAAAGAATTGATTACTACCCAAAAAGTATTGTTTTATACCTTTAACACTTATGTTTAAAACACTTTTTGTGTAGTAATCACCCTAATTAACAATTGGCATCTTAAGGACCTGACAGACTACCTAATAAAATTTTATTGTAGAAGTTTGGTTTTTTTTAGGGGCTATATATCTCGAGGGACGAGTTAAGGAAGTAAAACTTGAAGTGGTTGTAGTGTAGAGCGCCCGAGCGAGAAAAACATAAGCTATGAAACGATGATGCAAAAAGATCACGTGCTCAAGCGATTGGAGTGGAATTGTGCATGCGTTTAGTAAATTTCTATGTTTTTATAACCTGATTGCATGATTCACATTAATATTACTAATATTAAGCTAATCTTCCATATTATAATGTTTTGCAAGACAACTTTGCGATATAGGAATAAAGGAAGCTAAATAATGAAGAAAAGACCCAAGCGAGAGAATGTGAGAAGTGACGAGGGCCTCGGGGGTATGCGGCGAGGCACTCCACGCTGGCGTAGCCTTTGTTGCATGGCAGACCCCGACGGGGAGGAGTTCGTGGCCTGCAGGGCTGCACCGCGGCGTAGCACCCACCGCGTGGCGTGCCGGGAGTTTCTTTCAAAATCGGGAGGCGTTAAAAACTTTGGAATTTTGGGCCAATAGTGGGCAGCATCTCTGAATATATAAAGGAAACATTTTCCAAGGAAAAAGAGGAGGATCGGAGCGGGAATTATGAAAAAGGGAGGCAGACGGATAAGGGAGATTCGGCTTGATTAGGGTGCGAGGAACAACTTCTTATGTATTTCTTTCCTTAATTGGTTTGATGCTAAATGTAGCACTCCATTTTACGCTCTCGAAAGCCAGCGATTGGCGGATCCGAGCAGTGGATTGCTGAAGTTCAGTTCATTTACCAGCTGTATACAAAACAAATTCGCAGTTTAGGCCCGGCAATTCCCATTTAGTATAAACACTTTCAAATATGTGCGGAAGCGATTTCAGTCGGTAGGCCCATAAACATTTACATTAACAAAGATGCATTTACAATGAAGGCATTCCATTACCATTAAAGTAAATATACAAAATCGTTTGAGGTTCTAGCTCTTTTGATCTGGCTGTCAATTTGTTTAAAAGTAGGATGGATGCATATGACGGAGTATAAATTTTTACTCTGTAGCTTTCTTGATGACTCTGTGCTCCTCGATCTTGTTCTTCGTTCTTGTTCACTCGATGCACAACGCATAAGATAAAAAACTACAGCGCTAAGCATTTTTCATGCTTAGTGGTTCTATCTGATCATCTCTTTACTTCACGGAGTTTAAATCAAATAATGCTATTTCATAAGACAATGCTGCATTTTTGCTATGAAATGACAAATGTAGTACAACACATACATAAAGATATATTTCCATTTAATCAATTACAATTCATTGGTCATCTCGGAAAAAACTATGCATTTTCCATATTGCAACGAATAAATTTGCAGATCATAAATCGTGCACTTTTTCCGTCGCATTATCATTTTTGTTTTTATCCCCTTATCAATTAACCTATGTTTTGGTGCCTGGGGATAGCGAATCATAGGCATAATCCCGTTTGAGGTACACGAGGCCGGTGTAAACACGTTTTATAAAGTATGTACTCGATTGGTGTACCTCTTAGATATTGTCATTGGGCTACGGTCGGTGTACCACAGCAAATGCGTTGTTCGACTCTTATTGGTATACCAATCTATGCCTTCAATTTAGCAGTTAACTTGTTCATTAAGGGCATTCAAATCATTTATAGGAAAATACAATATACTATGTATTTTATACAAAACCAAATCATTTTAATATAGCTACAATTTTCATGTCATTTATTTAGCGATAATCAATTTCTCATTTAACAATTCAAGCACAATTCATTCACAATTTATTTGCATCAAATCAATTTAAAACAATTCAATATTCAATTTAAACATTTTGGAGATAGAGATTTGAAATAATGAGAGAAAGGTGTAGAACAAACCTAAAAAGCTTTGCACTTTGATTCCAATCCTCGGAATCTTGATCTCAGTTTGGGCTTTCCTCCTCGTCATCCCCTACTCCAATCTGATTAAGAACAATATTATTCGTCGTACTTTAGTGATTTTGGTTGGGCTTAGTTTGGAGTTTAATAATCGTATTCTTAATCTCATTAGCAAATAGGGCAGAGATACAGCCAGTATAGTTGTTAGTTTCCAACTTTAATCCATCACATAACCAAAATACTAAAATTTTGCCGTAGCACTTGGCCATTTTCCAACAGTACTCTTGATCAAATTATACCATCCCAGAAAGATTAAAGTCAAAGCATATAAACAAACACTAACACCACATACAAGGACCGTTATTTTGATTTTGTACTCTTACGGACTATTACCCAAAAATTATTCAAAACGGTCTTCAAAAATTATGAAACTCTCCATTTTAGTCTTTTATATATCCAATGAAATCTTTGAAAATTTTCAATTTAAAAATCCTTCTCTAAGGCCCTCAACCACATAACACAAACAGGGCAAAACATGCTGTTTTTTCTTCAGACAGTCGTACCTTTAAAACGTCTGCCAGACGATCCTAATGTTGTCCAAAATTAACTTCAAACATTGATGTGATTAAGCAGACAGGTCTAACCAACCCCCAAGAACTTGAAAATCAGATTAAACCATTTAGTCAGATTTTTTTTTAGCTTTATCTAAAACCACTAACACATCCACTTTGTGACATGTGGCCTTTCTAAGATAAAATAGAATTCCAGAATAAATTTGTCCAGCAGAAAAGTTAATATTTCTAAGGCTACTATCATTGCTTCCCAGACCTTTAATCATCCCAACAATCTAACCATAGATTCCAAAACACACTTAGCCAAAACAATCCTAACTCGGAGATTCCTTTTATTTAATGAAATTGGTTAGCTACATTTTGGATCACCTACTGTTATTCTCGATTTCTATGGTCTTTACTCCATAAATTAGTAATGTTCCTTCACTCATTTGAAGCTATGGTTCTAATATTTCCTTCTCTTAAATTTAGGAATCTTGATTTTGATCTGCAAAACTTAAGTTATTGCATTTGCATCTAGACTGACTCTAATTTTAGAAACGGAATTTGCACATAGCTCCCTTTTGATAGGATTCTAGGCACTTTGGGGTTCTGATGATGCATACAGATTAACTAAGTAAATCAGATAAGTCTAGTTTACTTTGAATCCTCCAATTGGATGGGTGAAGCTCATTTTATATTTGAAACCATACAACCACCAAAAGCGGGAGACATGCAAATGAGCTGAACCCCCCCTTTAAGCCCATATTCGGGAGCCTTAGTAGCCCTCCATTTTCTCTTGGTCACTTCTATACATTTGTATATGTATCTATTATGGTTCTTGCAGGTGGAATCACTTCATTTGGATGATTATAACTTAATCTATAGCCAACAAGAACGGGGGGTTTAATGAATTGACAAGCATTTCCTTTGAAAACCAAATATTTCTCTTTTTACAACCACTCCTCCCAAACCAATCCAAACCGGGTACCAACCAGTGATAATTTTAAAAACTCAACCTAACACAACTGAAACTCATTTGGCTTGAAATAAAACTCTTTTTATCCACATTTGGGGTTTTCCTAACTAAAACGAGAAATAAAAGGGGTTTGGGGTTTTAGAGTCACACCTCAAAATCTGCTCAAACTTGTCTAAGAGTTCCTCCTTGTTTTTTATCACTTTAGCCTTTGATTTTCATGGGGCAATTCAAATCTCTACATTCAAAAACCTTAGCTCTCTCACTTTTCCCATGAAAATGCCTTAACAGAATGTCTCATAAAAGGGCGAAATATTTATGTCTCCCCCATTCATGAGGCCACTGTTTGGTTGCACTAAATCCCATTTTCTCATTTTCCATTTTTAACACTTCATTTCACTTTCATTTCACTTTTATTTCATTTCATTTACACTTTTGCATATATTTCTTGTTGGACCCTTAGATTTTATTTGACATTTTGCCAAATTTGGTGGTTTTACCTTAAAAAATTTTTAAGTTGCATATCTTTTAGATTGCTTAGGCATTTAGATTACGGAAAATTTTCATTTAATTTATTTTTATACCTAGGCATATAATAAAAAATATTATATCATATAAAAAATACTAGGAGCATTTTGGGGCGTTACACTAAAATCTTTCGGTCTACATGTGGGAATATCATTGTGAACTGCTTTTCTGTAGGGGTTTTGTCAACCACCTAGTTGCACGATATGGATTAATAAATTAATTGTGGTTTGTTTAATATTGGTATGAATGTATGAAAGTTGCTTTACTCTGTTTAATCACATGTTATTATTGGCCAATTGTGGCATGCTAGTGCTGGAGTTGAAATCGAGAAGATTACTCTAGCAGGGACATAGGTAAAGAAACCTTTGATCGACCCGGGAATAGAATGTCTGCAGTTCGAGTGTAGCACTAGGGTTTGCACATTTAAGCATCTAAAAGTCAAAGGGTCGAAGCAGAGATGCAATACACCCTCAGGCGAGATGAGTGGATATATCTCGAGAGAGAATATCTTGTAGGCATGATCGACTCGCTAACATAAATCATATGGAAATATTAAATAAATACATTATCAGGTTAAAATCCATCGAATTGTGACATTGGGTGGCAAAACCACAGTTTTCTCATCATTACTTTAAATCAAAATCGTAATATTAGGCTTTCCTTAAATTAGTTAAAAATTAGTTATAATTCACTATAGATTGGATCAAATATTATCTGAGTCACTTCAGCGATATTGACACGCTTCTCTTCGTGGGAATGACACTTGACCAGCGCCTGCTGCGTGAACTCGATGAGTATACTTGTGCGTCACGAACTGCACTTTTACTTGCTCTGTTGCGCTCACTATTAGCCCGTTAAGTTTTGATGTCGTTGCGGGGAGAAGTTTAAGTGTTGATATTAACCATGATTACTATAGATTCTACTTTGGATCCAATTTTATTTTATTTCGTTCTTTTTACTTATTAATCATTTTTGTATTCTTTGTTTTTGGTTATTTTGTCTTATTTTATACGTATTTGTGACTTGGTCTTGAAGCTTCATACTTGTGATTTCGGGGAATGTAGTGTGATGTACATGCAAGGCAAGATGGCTGAGGATTTACTTCAGTCAGTCTGAAGTGACGGAGACATTACATGATTGCGCGAGAGAAGCACATGATGATATAAAATCATGCGAGGGTAAGAGAAGCGAAGAGCGAGTTCAGATAAGGAATGAACCCGCAGGTGGATCGAGAATGGAGCGAATCATAGAAATCGAGCCCATTGAGATCATTTTTATGCGAGCTGATGATCCTCATCTGCTGCTTGAGGCGTTCGCCTTGCCACCTACAATTGTTCAGTTGACTATACGATGAGCTAAAGGTAACTCTGCAAATGCTCCACGATATCGATTTATGGGTGCACAGTGAGAATACGAATACCGCATCGACAAGTTTTGAAGTACGAAACCACGGTCAAGTATAATGAAGTATGAAGAAGCTCGGATTGCATCTATTTTCCAGCATCATAGTGATCAGAACTAACAGTGTTTGACTAGCTAACCACGATTCCATTACCTCATGGAATGACTTAGTGCGAAATTCTGACCAAAAAAATTTTCCAACACTGCAAAGATCGCCTGGCCGGAATTGAGGGTGCTTATGTCAGTTAATTTGAGGAGAACTTAGTGAGGCCTAGGAGAGATTTCAGCGAGCTATTGAGGGAGATGCCCACATCACGGAGTTAGCTGGGTGGATGGGGTGCCTACGTTCTATAATGGTTTAGAGCGATTGTTAGACGATCATTGATGCCTTAGCGAGGAGTTGCCACGACGAAAGACTCTGGTCGAGCTTATGAGATGTTGGAAGATACAACCACTAATAATAATCGGTGGCCTCGAGATGGAGTAAGGCACCCTAGAGGCCATAGCGGGGCTTGGGGACACGAAGTTCTCGATGGCACGTAGTATGTGCACAGTTAACTAAATAGCTACAGAAGCATCAAGGTACGGTGAATGTTGTTCAGAATAACCCCTGGGAGATCCTCGAGTCTTGTGGAGGACAACATAGTACCATGGATCACATCCGGTCGGGGCGGATGACGATGGGAGCAAGTCTGATTAATGAGATTAACAAAAATCCAGCAACAACAGGGACATTATGGAGGTAATTCCTATTAGAACAAGTACCGGAACCAACATCAGAATCAAGGCCAGGGTTAGAGAGGTAACGAATAGCATCGAACAATCGAACTATAGAAGCTGAAGGGCGGCAAAATAGTATGCCACCACTTCAAGCGATGGCTTATAGCTTGCTGAGAGAAAGCCATAGATTTGGAAGAAGCCTTGGCTCATATGATGACTTCCCATAGCACATTTATGAATGAGACGAGGGCCATTCAATAAGCTCAACGTTGCAAAACCAATCCGGCTTGACTATAAGAGATCAAGTGGCCCAACTTCGAGAGGCACGGGAAGTGCAAATGAGCCCGAATGGCCACATTGTTGGCGAGAGGTAGCACGAGATCATTGCACAAGCAACTTTCAGAGTGAACCCAGAGCGAAGGTAATGAACATGTAAACTGTGCATTGAGAGTGGAAGAGAATTAGTACGGGCGGCCTTAGATGATAGGAGAGGAGGTGGAAGCGAGGAAGTAATCCGAACGATTAGAATGTGAGATAGAAGGGAACAACTGAGAAAAAGTTTATGGAAGAAGAAACTTAGAATTTAAGATTGACTGACCACAAGAAGGCTTGAACCATTGCTTTGATTCCGTACCCTCGGCTCACGAAGAAGAATAAGTGGACAAAGCGAATTCATAAGTTTATGGAAGTGTTTAGAAAATACACCTGAAACATTCCCATTACCTGGCGTGCGTTATAAGATTGAGCAACCCTGGCTGAACCCATTTGCCACACACGATTAGTACCCTCGACTCTGAAGAATAAATTGGACAAGCAATTCACAAAGTTTATGGAAGTGTTTAAGAAACTACATATAAACATTCCATTTGCTGATGCGTTATAAAGATTGAGCAACCACAACCGAACCCACTGCCCCAATTCCGTACCCTCAACTCCTGAAGAAGAATAAATTGGACAAGCAATTCACAAAGTTTATGGAAGTGTTTAAGAAACTGCATATAAACATTCCATTTGCTGATGCGTTAGAACAAATTCCTAGTTATGTCAAATTCATGAAGGATACACTGTCAAAGAAAAGATGACCGTCGGACTTCGAGATAGTAAATCTCATCGAAAATGTAGTATGTCATGAGAGAAGCTGCACAGTGAAAGACCAGGCGAGTTTTACTATTCCTTATATCGGGAACTCAATGCGTGAGGACGCTTGTGTAACTTGGGAGCTAGTGTTGGCCTCGTGTAGATTATCCATATTTAGACGGCGGGATTAGAGGTAAAGCTTGCTAACTCTGGTCACTCCCAGGTTAAGCGGGCCGAGGTCACTAAAGCATCTTAGGGGGTGGGGGGTTATAGAAGACGTTCTGGTGAAGGTAGACAAGTTCATCTTCGGCCGGATTTCATCGTTACGAGACATGGAAGAAGATAAAAGTATTACCCGTAATATTGGAGTAGACCATTTCGCCACGGTGGGAGCCGTGATTTATGTGAAGTAGGAGAGTTGAAGTGAGGGTAAGATGATGAGGTCAAGTTCAATGTAAGTTTAAGGCTGGATGCAGGCCAAGAGATTGATACATGCTTCATAGTAGAGACCGTAGAGGCTATAACGTCTAGCCAAAGTGGTCTCACTAACCCTTTGGAGACTAGTGATGAGTGCCTAAAACACTCATATTATACCTGCGTTCGCTTTATGTTTTTAGTTGATTTTACATTTAAATAAGCGTATTATAGTCCAAGATCTGATTTCTGGAGTTTTGTGGTGCGAGGTCAAGAGGGTGGTTTTGGGGCGTTGGGTGAAACAGGAAAGCTTGGGAAATGCGAGCCACGTGTGACCGTCACGCCCACGATTTGGAGCCTCGGCATCATTAAAGCAATTGAATTTCGAGGTATCGAAGTACGTGTGGATTGGAGGGAGGAAAATAGAGCAACAATGACTCAGATTATTGGAGAAGACACTTTATTTTTGTATCTCCTCTTTTCTGATAAACTACGGATGATTGATAGATTGCTTATGTGTATATTCAGTTCTAGTATGTTCTAGATTTCTATCTAGGGTTTTTGTTGAACCCTGTCACAATTGAATGGATTAAAGTTTAAACATATATTATTTAGTTATTTATGATATGCATCGATCGTCTCTATATCTGTGATTTAAATACATGGTAATGTCGTAACATTAGCATGATTATCTTCGAATTATCAGAGATCGAGATAAGGACCCCCTGAGATATGAATAGAGCGACCCTCGGTTAAATGGGTAAATAGAGATATCCCGATCCCTAGTGTGGCAATTAGGGTTTGCTCATTTAAGCATCTTGGAGTATTTGGGTCGGGGCAAAGATGCACACAACCCTACTGGAGAGATAGGCGGATATACCTCGAGAGGGGGTATCTTGTAGGCCGCAAATCACCGAGTCATCGAAGTCACTAATAGGCGAGTAGTAATTCATAGGTAATGATCCATGTCAAAAAGTAGGGGAGACAAATCCTTTAGTTTTACCACGCGATAATTACACACGTTAATTTAGCTTTAGTTTTAATCACGCACGTTAGTTAGATAGAAATTTAGAGTTTAAGTCTAGATAATATTATAAGAACAATTTCAATAGTCAACGCACTTCTCCCCGTGGATCGATATCTGTACTTAGGTACACTATATTACTTGAGGTGACACGTGCACTTGAGCACATAGGCGTACACATTTTACACATCACGCTTTTTGGCGTCGTTGTTGAGGAGTGAGTTTTAGAGTTGATATTGAAAAAGTGCAATTATATATTACTCTGGCATTTTTCCTTTTTATTTTATTTTGCTTTTACAAGTGCTTGTAATTGGGTTTTTGTGTGTTTCGCACGTGGTTGCAGATTAAGGTTATTATGAATGTATGCAAAGCCGGGGTCAAGTTGAACTACATCCATTTGATCCTAAACCGGAAAGAACCTTACACCGTTTATGCAGAGAACAAAGCGAAGCCGCAAACCACAGGCTCTAGCGATCATGCGAGGACATTGTAGGCGGGAGCAAAGCTAAGAAGTAAAGCAGCGCCAAAGGGTCATAATGGGAATAATGGAAGGAATCAGGCGCCCAGGCCGTTTATACAGACAGATGATCCATTCAGGTTGCTCGAAGAGTTTGCCCTACCACCTATTCAGGAAAACAACTTCGAGCTGAAGTCAATGACCTTACAGATGCTTTAGAACATCCTGTTCCACGGATTGCCAAATGAGAATCCGAATATGCATCTGACCAACTTCATTGAAGTATGTGACAGGTCGAGTATAATGGGAGTAGCGAAGCACTGAATTTGAGATTATTCTACTCTCACTGAGTGATAGACCCAAGCACGAGTTAGCAGAGTCGGCCACGGATTCTGTCTTCTGCCCAGAATGACACAGTGCGGAAGTTTATGAGAAAGTTCTTCTTGCCTAGGAAAATTGCACCGATTAGTCTGAAGATCGATACATTCGGACTGGCTAGAGAATTTTTTTGTTGACTTGGAAGAAGCATGGGATAGATTTCACAAACTATTGAGGAAGTGCCCACACCACAGGCTGACCAGATGGATGCAAGTCCATACTTTCTATAATGGACTAAGGAATGCGACTAGAACAGTGATTGATGCCTCAGAAGGAGGTGCACTAATGAAGAAGACCACGAACCAAGCATATGAAATCCTAGAGGATGCTACTACTAATACCAATCAGTGGCCTAGAGATAAGATTACCTTATGATGAGGCGAGTGGCGCACGGATAATGAGGTTCTCGTGATACGGTAACTCGTATGCGTGCGACTTACTAAGCGACTTACTAGGTAGCAAGATCTGTGAATGCCATTGGACCGGCCCGTAGTAGTTATGAATTATGCTGGAGGGCTGACCTGGCGTCTGAATGTCGAGTTAGGACCAATAAGCAGTAGAAGCATGCCCGATTATGTGTGAGGTTTTAATGAAATCATTAGCAGTGACGGGTTCGGTATGGGAGCGACAACTATCGAGCTAGAATCGAGGCGGATGGGCGTAATGGCCAGGCTTGATTAGGGTTATGGATGGAAGGCAAATCGAACAACATGCCACCACCTCGAGTGAGCAAACCACCTCCCGAGAAAAAAAATGGACTTGGAAAAAGCCCTTGCGCAAATGCTTACCTCGCATATCGCCTTTATGAATGAGACAAAGGCGAATATGCAACACCAGGCCACCCAATTGAACAATCAAGCAGCGTAATTGAGAAATTTATAGGTGCATATGGGCCAAATGACCATTCTATTGTGAAAGGTGGTGAGTTCCTTGAGCAACTCGAGAAGTGAACGAGACGAGAAGGAATGAACATGTAAGCTGATCCACTTGGCTGAGAGTGGTAAAATTAGTCTGAGACGGCAGAGTGATAGGGAGGAGTAGAAATAAGAGGAAGTCATCGGACCGGTCGAATGATAAGACATAAAGGGAACAACCCTAAGAGAAAAAGTTTGGGGAGAAGAAGCGAGGCAAGGATCACCCGACCCAGCCCCGGTTGAAGTATCCCAGTAGCCTCTAAGAAGAATAAATTGGATAAGCAGTTCAAAGTTTATGGAAGTGTTCAAGAAATTGCACATTAACATTTCATTCTTGATGCTCTGAAGACAAATGCCAGGATTATATCAAATTTGTGAAGGACATCTTGTCAAAGAAGAGAAGACTATCAGATTTCGAGACAGTTAATCTCATCGAAGAATGTAGTGCCATCAGCCGGAGGAAGTTGCTACAGCTAAAGACCCGAGCGATTTCTTATCACGCATATCGGAAAGCCATCTTTAGGAGAGCTTTGTGTGACTTAGGAGCTAGTATCTAATCGTATCTTCCTCCATATTAGTAGCACATGGAGATCAGTGCGACTTGTGATGAGTCACTCAGTTGTGATAGGTGCCAACATCAGGGTGATGAAGTTAATCAAAGAAGATAAAATAAATTCATCTTCAGTTTCATTGTATTAGATATGGAAGAAGATAAAAGAAATACGCCAATATTAGGTGGCCTTTCTCCTGTTGGAAGAGAGACGATGATTGAAACGTATAGAGGGGAGAATTGAAATTGAGAGTGCAGGAAGATGAAGTTAAGTTTAATGTGTTCGAAGCTATGAGACACCTTGCCGAGAGTGATACGTGATTCATAGTAGAGACCGTGGAGGCTATAATGTCTAGCCAAAGTGGTCTCCGCAGTCAGCTGGGGCTAGCACAGTGCAGAGTGATTCGAAAATTGGGAAAGAGGTCGAGAGTATGTAAAATGGATGGATTCATTTTGAACCTAATAGAAAGGAAATATTATGAATCTCTAGGTAGAAAATACTAAAACGCCGATGCCATTTGTTGAAATGACCACCTAAGATGGAGGCCAGCCACTTCACAGCGCCATTTAGTATGCTTATCTTGGGAATGCCTCCACCTTACGATGATTATTTCAGCGTCCACATTAGCAATAGAAGATATTGAGGGTACTTAGGGGCCACAAGAATGCGGATAGTCTTTGGGCGATTTAAAGGGATTGGCGCCATGTGCATGCATTGAATTTTGCTAGAAGAGGGTCGTAAGCACCCCGGTGGAAGCCTGAGAGGAGGCTGAATCGACTATGAAAGAGGTAGTTGCGAGGAGGTATTAAAGTGGCTGAATCTTTGGGGTTATTTATCCTATTTACGACAGGTGCATGGGTAGTAAGTGGAGTAGTACTAAAAATGGAGGAACTGACCGTCATGGAAGCAGTATCACATTCACTTATACAGGAGTAGTCACGGGTTGGAGAATTTGTATTGATTCAGGAGCCGAATAAGAAAGCTACTTGAAAAAGATCATTTTCCGTGCGGATTGGATCAGGATGTTGGATAAACTAATGGGACACGAGATACTATTGCTTTTTGGATGGGTAATTAGATTGCAATGATTATATAATGAAGATGGGAGAAGAGCGGCGATTCATGCACATGGTACATTCGCATTCAGACGGATGCCTTGCTGGCCTATACAATGCACTAGGCACATTCAATAGCGTATGATGACCATATTCTCGGAGTATGGTTGAAAGAGATAATTGAGGTGTTAAATGGATGATTTTTACGTGTGGGAACTCCTTTTGAAATTGCTGGAAAATTTGAGATCGGTGTTGATTAGATGCGAGGAGACCGATCTTGTACTTAATTGGGAGAAGTGCCATTTGTAATTACGAGAGGGGCATTGTAATTGGGCACCCAGTTTAGAGGAATAAAGGTAGACAAAGAAAAATTGAAGCAATAGAGAAATTACCTCCACCCTCATGGTGAAAGGCATAAAAAACTTTTTGAACACCTTGAAGTATGACCGGTTCATAAAATACTTTTCGCGGATTGCAAAACCGTTGTCTAATTTACTAGTCCACGGGACACCATTCGAGTTTGATGAGCGGTGTGTGCGAGCATTTTCAGTCTTGAAAGATAAACTGGTATCGGCTCCTATTGTAGTAGCACCAGATTGGGACCTTCCATTTGAGCTAATGTGCGACACAAGTGACTATGTGATTGGAGCAGTACTAGGGCAGAAAAGCGAAAGAATATTTCAGGTTATCTACTATGGTAGCCGGACCTTGAATGATCTGGGTTGAACTATGCCTCCTTTGAAAAGGCGTGCTGCCTTTGCCTTTGACAAATTGACCTATTTGATTAAGTGATAAGGTCCCGCAGTGCACACACTAACCACTTTCGGCCATAAAGTACACAATGACTAAAAGGACCTGGCAAGGACTAATACGGTGGGTACTTTTGTTGCAAGAATTTGACTTGGAGATTAAAGATAAGAGAGAGCAAAGAACCTAGTATGAAACCATCACATCCCACGGTTAGAAAGAGGCGAGGAGTCCATTTAGACGTAGTGATTTCCCAGATATGAGCAACTCTTAGCTATTAGAACCAATAGGTTCATGGTTTGTGACTTTGTGAGAGATTATTACAGTGGCAAGGTAATCCCTCAGTTTAGCTACCAGCGGTTCTTTGCACATTTGAAACACTACTACTGGGAGGAACCTATTCTATATAGGCACTGTGTTGACCAAGTAATAAGGCAATGTGTACCAGAAGATGAAATGGTCAGTATTCTAAACCACTGCCACACTATACCATGTGGGGGGCATTTCGGAGGCGAGCAGTGAGGAATGCTGTATTCGGGTTTACTGCGGCTAGCTTATTGAGGATGCCTGAGTTTGTATCCACCTGAAAATGCCCGAAGAATGGGAGCATATCTAGAAAGGATGAACCACCCATGAGCACCATTCTAGAAGTTGATAATTTGATTTGTGGGGGATGGATTTCATGGGTCCATTTCCTCCATCATTTAGTCACTTGTACATCTTACTTGCAGTGGATTACGTCTCTAAATGGGTTGAAGCGATATCGACACGCACTAATGACGCTAGTGTGGTAGCCAAGTTCCTTCGCGACCACCATTTTAGATTCGACACTCCACGAGCCACGATCACGGATGGAGAATTTACCCATTTAATAATAAGATGGTTAATGAGGTCTTGCAAAAAGTATAGGTGCGACCTTGCTTTTATCGCTCATACATCCAGCGGCGAATGGGCAAAAGCGAAGGTATCGAATCAGTAGAGTCCATTATGGAGAGAAAGCGATCAGCGACCGAGGAAGGATTGGTCGAAAAATATTGAGGATGCACCCTGGGCATATAGGACAGTATTTAAAACACCATTGGGTATGTCTCCATTCAGAATCATTTATGGGAAAGCATGCCACCTGCCAGTGGAATTGGAGAGCCTACTGGGCAACTCGGATGCTGAACATGGACGATAAAGTAAGCTAGGAGAGAGCGGATGCTCACAACTTAGTGGAGTGGATAGATGCACTTGTGAGGCGTACGAGATGCTCGAATATATAGGAAAGACAGCGTATGAGCATATCATGAGGAAAGAGTTCGAGGTGGGTCAAAGGGTCCTGATATTCAATTCCCGACTCAAACTTTTTCTTGGGAAATTAAAGTCACGATGGTCGGGACCATTTACGGTAACCTAGGTCTTTCCACATGGAGGAGTGGAGATTATACTTTGAAAGGCGATCAAGGTTAACATACAAGATTGAAGCCATGGGCGAGATCCATGCGAATAAGCGAACCATTTAAATAAGCGTACTAGAAGTATTGTAGGGGTCGAGACGGTCGATCTTTAAATACATCATTGGTCACGGGGTGGTCGAGCTAGACGGTAAACAAGGAGCTACTTGGAGAGGCAACCCAAACTTTTTGAACTCTTTCTTTCCGTAGTCTAACTCCGCGTGTTATCGGTTTTTCACATTTTTTGTCGGTCTCTTTTTGTCATCGGGCATTTATTTTGATTGTCTGTTTTTAGGGCATGACAGAGCTTTGGAAGCGGGGAGATAGCTTCAGGAAGATCATTTCGGATGTGAAAAGGGGTCATAATTTCATTTAGGGGGTTTCCTCAACACTTAGAAAATTTTTGAAAATTTTCAATTTGTCCTTCTCTGTCACGTCGCGTGACTAAGTCAAACATCGGACCTCGTCATGTAAAGCGTTGGATCTCGGCGTCGCGGCGTTCTTATCACGTACCCAGGTATACTTGTCGCAGCGTTAGTTTATCCCTTTTTGGCCACCTATAGCGTCCGGCGTTGGCCGTGTGTCGTGGCGTCGGTTGCCGCTTTATGGGCGTCAAAGCGTTGGCCCCGATGTCGCGACGTCGGTTGCACCACTTTCTAGAGAATTACGCGGCGTTGGTTGAGCGTCCGCGGCGTTGATTCTCAAAGTCTACGCCGTATCGCGGCGTTGGATCCTAGCGTCACGACGTTCTGATCACCCTTCTAGAACATCAGCGGCGTTGGTCACAGCGTCGGCGACGTGTCTAGCGTCGGGCTGCCGCGACATTGGTCACAACGTCGCGACATTGGTCACAACGTCGCAATGTTGACTCATACACCCGGCACGTCGCAATGTTGGGCCCCAACGTCGCGATGTTGCCTCTTTTTTATGTCCAACTGATGAGTCCAAAAACTCATTTGATTTTTAATCCATTTTTCTGAGCATATTACAAGATAAATGTTGATTTGTATGCAGAAATGTGAATATTATACTCCAAATTTAATTTTGCAGAAAAGTATAGCAGAAGCTAAAATTCTAGCAAAAACTAGAATAGATCAGCCTACAAGCAGAAATGAAGTCGCAACTAAAAATCGGAGTCGCAACAGGAAGCTTATTTGTTCAGTTATTTCTAAGTCACGACATTACCAAGATCAGTTTTGGGGAAGAAATAGAAGACCTTAGCAAGCTTAAGTCGTGACTGAGTGGAACTTACGATCGTAATGACCAAGGCAACAAGTGGAAAGAGGTTATGGCTGCAGGAAGCGTGGGTTGAGACTAAAGGAATTATTGAAGGTAATACGCTTCGGGCCGCGGCTGCCACTCCGATGTCGCGACGCCAATTGAATATAACCTGGAGGTCACGACCGCCAAAACGATGCGTCGCGACGCGGATCCGTCACCGAGCGCATATGAAGTCCTTGGCATAAGAAACCGGTTGCAACCATTTATTAATCAAGGACCACAAACGATGTCGCGACCACTCATTCAGGTCGCGACCTGAAGAAGAACTGAGCAGAAAGAAATCCAGGTCGCAACTAATTTTAAGCAATTGAGATAATATGCGACCAGAAAAAGAGCAACATGAGGTCGCGACATCACCTTGAGGTCGCGACTTGGAATAGAGGTTGGAAGGAGGAAACTGGTTGCAACAAAGAATTGAGGTTGCGACCAAAAGAAGAGAAATGAACATCAAAAGAGGTCGCGACATCACCTTGAGGTCGTGACTTAAATTTGAAACCTGTGAAGGCAGAAGACCACCAACAAGGTCGCGACTAGAAAAAGAAGTCACGACCTAAAGTTAGCCTATAAATAGAAATGTGGTTCGCAACCCCAAACCCGAGGTCGTGGAATCGCCAGCTCGTGAAGAAGAAAGACAACGATGTGTCGTGACATGAAACCGCGGGTCGCATCAACCTCGGTGTAACACCGAAGCGTACCGCTCTGGTCACTGCTAAACAATGTCGCCACCATTAATCTAAGCAGCGAAAGAAGGGAATCTCGTCACAACGTATAAACGCTATCGCATCGAACAAGAGCAAACAGTGGGAAATCCGCTGCGGATAACAACTGAGGTCGCGACATGTGACAAGAACCGGGCTTTCTGGGAATTTCAATTCCAGAGCTTTTGGGGATTCGGCTCACCCTTTTCACGTAAAGATATAAAATGCAGACGTTGTTAGAATAGTAAAGTAGCTTCGCCTTCACCATCCGTAAAAAGTGTGGAAACCCGTGAACCTGCTGTATAGTTTAGGAGTAGAATTTTCTTATTTTTATTTTCAATTTTTTTAATCTTTTTCTAGATCTACATCTCGCTAACTGGTGTGCAAACTACTGGAGCGAAATTTTATTATGGTTGTTTTCTTTCTTAAAATTGTCGTCGAATTCATGAAATCTGCATGTAAATTTCTCAATTCATTTTTTCGCCATTGCGATTATAGTGGTCGTACATGATTCTGGTGTGTTTCATTTCTTTAATTGCAATGCAAGAATTGAACTAGCTTTGCCGGATTTGAATTATACCAAAGCTTACGTACTCTTTTCCTCAGAAAATCCTGGAGAATGTTGTTTTAGTAGTGACTTATTTGCTTGGTGTTGTTTTGAATTGATAAGTTCCCAATGGTAGTACCTAATAATTACTGCGAGGGAATGCATCTTGCTCCTCGGACATTTCCGCATGCCCCCTCCTGGAAAGTGACAATGTAGAGATGGAGATTCTTGAGAGCCGATATTCTTTCTCGGGTATGTTGTGGACTACCATTACTTAGAACCCACTGAGGTTCTAAAGTTAATTTTGATAACCCCTGATTCCGGGTCATACTTGAAGCCGAGGAGTATTTAACAAATATACCAGAGACTTCACTTAATCTAGCAGTTCCCCAACCCTGGGATTAGCTTTTTAGATCTTAATCATGGAAAGACCAAACCAATAGATTTGAAGGGATGAGCCACCTTGTAATGTCAGGGAACTTGGTTAAACCGAGAAAGGAAAGCGTAAGATCTCGTAGTCATCAAGAAATGGGTGTGAAGTATTCGGGGAGAAAGAAAAATACCCGTGATCACAGGTGTAAGAAAGCAAAGTAAATGAGTATAAACTAGGTAGAACTTGATTTCTCAGAGTAGCTTAAGAATTTCCTAACTCCATGAATATGGAGAAACCAACCCAATTACAAAATCTCTCAGACAAACTATCCATCAATATCATAATGAAAGCAATGCATTTTCATGAAATTGACTGTTCATTATAATTCACCCAGTAGTTTTCTATTTCGAAGGTAGAAACGTATTAGATCCCAAGATTAGTTCTTTTTGATTTCAGGCCTTTATTTCATATTACGTCAATTTCCGATTTTAGTTAACAGCCTAGATTTATTTATCTGGTGAGTAGATTTTTCATTATCAAATTCCTTTTAGTCCAAATAGTATAGAACTTCGTAGTTGGGGTACTTTTGATCTCTAATTCATGTCAATCTCTGTGGGAATGATACCGACCTACATTCATATTTACTACTTGTATGACTCTGTGGCACTCCTCACAAAGGTCATAGACTAAACCACTTTAAACCAACATCAAGACGTATCTCGCTAATTAAACAAATTTATCCAAAGTGACATAGATGCAAGAGAAGTGGGAAGGCCTTGTAACTATGTACATTTGAGGGGTTTCTTAGTCTTATATAGAAAAAGGAAAACAAGTTTTACATGCCAGCTTGCCTGGGATTGAAAGGATTAAATAGACTTCAATATTTAACAAAAGAGTGAAATGCTAATTTTGGACATTTTATAAAAGAAAAGAACAAAATGTCTTACAAGCGTTGGTTATGTACAACCACCTGATCTTTAACAAGCCATGTTGAAAATATTTTTTTGTTTTACTATCTTATTAATCGAGTGTGTTTCACCCCCGTGGAAATCCTTTAATGCATAGGGAAGCGTGTGATCTCGCACCTATCACAACAGACACCGAATTGAAAGAACACTGTAGTTTAAGAAAGACTAAAAGAGCAGAGAAATTCAGCCTATGGCGTATAAAGAGACATGACCGATAGAGGAGCAGAGGACAACAAATGCGCAGCGCCTCCCATTACCAACAATAATGAGATTTGAGACCTATCATTCTAGAAGAATATTCAAATCGACAAATTCTACTTTATGATTTGAGAATAACTTCGAACTAAAGCCACTTTTTAATAATAATGCCGCAGAAGAACATCGCTCACCGGGCCACCCTTAATCGAAGACCCCAATAAATTCAGCACTCCTCGGGTAGATTTCTCAGGATGGCAAATACACAAATAAGCCGAATGGTGTGAGGCCGTAGTGATGCCGCATCTCTTCCCATTTTCCTTAAGAGATATAGCGTACCACATGGTATGAGTCCTTACCATATGGTCTCAGCTGGATACTGGGGAAGAGCCGGTAGCTATTACCAAAAATGTGCTCTTTCCATCTCTCACCCAAAGAGAAGAAGAGAGATAATGGGGCTTTTCCAACAAGTGGGAAGATGAGAGCCTATATATAGCTCAGGAGAGATTCAAGAGGTTTAGCCAGGTGCCCTATGCATGGACTCGATTTAAAAACCCGTATGGGAGATAGTATATCATGCCTTAAATGATACATCTAAAGTTGCATTATCAATGCTTCATGTCGTGGAGACATCTAAAAAAGAAAAAAGTGTCGGGGCTAGGATCCGACAAGTATTCTAGCTGGGTGCAACATGAAAAGCTCCATCCGAAGCTTTCAAGGGGTAATAGCAGAGGAAAAGGGGTCACGGAGTCGAGTAAATGACAGCCATGGAGGCAGTTAGATGCCATCATGCATAGATGGACAAATAGGGAAGAAATGCACACCGCCATGAAATAGAGCAAATAAAAGAGAAGCAATGCAGAGAAGGAAGCTGCTGAAACATCAAAAGAAGAGGAGTTTTTCATGAGGTTGAGGAGGCTAAGTATGTGAATGAACCAAGAAACTTACCATTTCTGTTAAATCCTAACCCGCCCACACATTACGCCCAACACCGAGGAACCATGAGAATTTCTCTCTCATATGGTGGAGGGGCATTGGCGCGCCCAAGGCATGGACGTAATCCTTCCATCAGGATATCGCCAGCCACCAAGGTTCCAAAGAAGAAGATTAAGGGGGGGTGAAGGCAAAAGTGAATGATCATTCTGTAGTCATAGGAGGACTTCAACCATTTGAAGAACAAATGCTGCAATTCACGGGGACAACAAAGGTTTATACACTTCCATGAACAGAAACCTGCCCGACCCTGGAAGCCAAGTTCGACACTAAGTATTTAAGAATACAAGTGCCTCTGTTGAAGAATCCTGAGACACAAGTAGGGCGGCTGGTCTCAAATATGCCAAATCCCAATGCAAGGGTACATTCCCCTAGTGACACCAAAAGAACCAAACACTGTTGGCAATTCGCAAGAAGCTGGAAAAGAAGTAGCAACAACAAAGAAGAAAGAAAAGGAAAGAAAAAGACTGATGCGTATCAAGAAGAAGTCGGAAAGCAAGGAGAGAAGGAGCACGCCTGAAAAGAATAACATGTGGCTAAAGAAGATGATAAAGAATGAACATCCTGAAGGAAGTAGTGAGTAGATACTGAAGAAGAAAATACCAGCTTATATACTCTGCCGCACATTTCCTGCAGGCTTCGTAAAGCAAAAGGGAAGAGCAATAAATTCTGAGATCTTCAAGAAAATAGAAATCAATATCCCATTTGTAGAGGTAATCAACCAAATGCTTACTTATGCAAAATTTATGAAGGAGATACTGAACAAGAAAAGGAAAATAGCTGATGAAGGAATAGTGAACTGACCGCTACCCGCAAGGGCAGCCACTAGCTCCTTGCTCCATAGGAAATATGAAATTCATGAAGCTTTATGATTCTGGTGCTAGTATAGATTTGATGCTCTATCGTTGGTGCATAGATCGTAGCTTGGGGGAACTAACCCCCAACCGCAATTACATCGCGAAATGGTCGATGTGATCAATGGCATAGCCGAAGGTGTTCTTGAAGATGTGCTTCTGTCAAGTTGGTGGAAATTCATCTTCCCCTGTGGGGATTTCAGTTATCATGAAGATGGAGGAAGACACCCAAGTTCCTTTGAGTTGTTAGGAAGACCTTCTTTCTCTTAGCAACTAGTACTTGGATAGAGGCAAAAGTGAACAGACACTAAGGGCGGGGAATGAAGCAATGCACTTTAATCTTAATAGGAGTTTGGAACATCCTGATGTAGATGCAGAAAGTTGTATGGCTGTAGAAAACAATAGTCTTCTCAGTGTTGAATTGAATTCTGACTATATTCTTCAATATTCTATCAATGAAATTGAGATGAATTTTTCGTGATTCGAGAGTATTGATTGTGAAATGTTGCCTTCAAATTGTACATAAACAAGAAATGCAAAGCCTCGAAAGTATAAATGAAAACATTCAAGGTGATGTATAGCCGGGGACGTAAAACCACCGGGAGCAGAAACTAGTGCGTATGGCTAATATTGAAAGAATTGCCCGGGGCCATTTGAAATATGAGTCTTGTAGCGTAAAAGAGAAAAACCGGGCCATCATATCAACTGCATTGACTGAATCCGAAGATAAGAAGCTGCTGTAAATTCTGAGAAAATACAAGGAAGTTATAGCTTGGTCAATTGAGGATCTAAAAGGTATTAGTCCCTCCATTTGTATGCATAAAATATTGCTGAATGATAATGCAAAAACTTCTATTGAGCATCAAAGCGTAAATAACCTGATGAAAGAAGTCATTTAAAAGAAGCTCGAAATGGTCAATGCGTTTTAAGGCATGTGTTATATCGTATAGTTCTTGGTGAGCCCGTACATGGGGGGTTCCTAAGAAAGGCGATTCACCGGATCGAAATGAAAAAGAATGAACTCGATTCCTACAAGAACTCGGTGGACATGATGGAGGGTGTGTATCGACTACGTAAAACTAAACACCGCAACAAGAAAGGATCATTTTCCCTCGCTCATTGATCGATGTCGGATAGGTTGGCAAGGACACCCCTCACTTTTGTTTTCTTGACGGATGTACCCGGATATAACCAAATTGCCATTGCACTGAGGATCGGGGAGAAATCACTTTACATGCCCATTCGTACTTTTGTTAAGAATGCCATTTCGTTTATGTAATGCCCCCGGTACCTTAAAGATGCATGATGTCTATATTTTCTGATTTATGTAAGAAGTTATGGAGATCTTCATGGATGATTTTTCACGTTGTATGGATCTGTTTCTTTGAACTGCCCTGCATAACTTAGACAATACTCAAAGGTGTGGACAAGAATCTAGCTCGAATTAGGGGAAAAATGCCATTTTCATGGTTACGTATGAATTGTCCTAGCACATTATTTCTACTGTTGCGCCAGAAGTAGACCAAGAAAAGTTTCAATTATAAAGAAATTGATACCACCCACTCAGCCGTGGAATAAGAAGTTTCTTAGGGGATATGTTGATTTTATAAGATTTAACGAGACTTCTTCAAAATTGTTAATCACTGCGTATTTGCCTAAAAAGATGACAAGTTCAATTTGATGAATCCCGCCATAATTCTTTTTGAAGAAATCAAATCCAGATTAGCTCGAAGCTCCAATTATGGCAAAAACCGCATTGGAACAAAAGAATTTGAAATAATGTGTGATCGCCGATTTTGCAATGGGAGTCAGATCGTGGACGTAAAGTCGAAAGTATTCAAGGCCATATACTATGCCAGCAAACCTTCTCAATGAAGCTTTGTGAAAATACTCCAATTACCGAAAAGGAGATGTTGGCAACATTTGCATGTGAAAAATTTAGCCATACTCGGGTTCCCATTTTATTATACACAATGATCATGCAACAATTAAATATCTAATGGCAAAGAAAGAAGCAAAGCCAAGATTGATCAGGTGGGTATTGTTATTACAGGAATTTGATTTAGAAATAAATGACAAGAAAGGTTGTGACAATTTGATAGATGATCACCACAAGAGGAGAAACCGTCAGACAAGAAGGCAGTGAAAGAGAAATAGCGTAAAACTTTCCGATGAGTGTTATTCTAAATGCAGCCACCCAACTAATCTTGGTATGCTGATATTGCGAACTTCTGGGGCCGCGACCATGCCACTGTAATCCGGCTACTGCCAGAGAAAAGCTAAGGACCACAAAGAGTACTACATCTCGATGACCCATTACTTTAAAAGAGAAGCGATCCATTATAAGGAGATGTGTACCAGAAGGTGAGCAAAGCAAGATTTTACAAGAATGTCATGCATCACCATACGGGGGTATTTCTATAGAGACAAAACAGCCCACAAAATTCTCCAGTCAGGATTTTATTGGCCTACTATTTTTAAGGACTGTTTTGAATGGGTGAAGTTATGTGATCAATGCCAAAGAATGAGAAATATCAGCAGAAGGAATGAAATGCCCCTGCAAGGTATCCTAGTGGTGCAATTATTTGATGTATGGGGAATGGATTTTATGGGGCCTTTTCCAGCTTCATTTGGAAATATATGCATACTCCTAGTTGTGGATTATGTATCAAAATGGGTTGAGGCAGCAGCTTGTCCCAAGAATGATGCTAATACAATTGTAGGATTTTTACAAAGAAATATTCGCCAGATTGGGACGAACTATAATCACGACGGAGGAAGCCACTTGCAAATAAAGTGTTTGACAAACATGGGCAGATATGGTATCAAACACATTATGTGCTTGGCTTATCATCCTCAAACAAATGGGCAAGTCAAAATATCGTAATGTGGAGGTAAAGAAAATTTTCTTGAAAAGACTATAAACCCAAAGATAAGAGATCGGGTTCCGGGCTTGATGATGCACTCTGGGCATACAAGACTGCTTTTAAAACTCCCATTGGAATGTCCCCATACATACTTGTTTTTGGAAAACCTTGCCACCTACCTCTTGAGCTGGAATATAAAGCTATGTGGGCCATCAAGAAGCTAAATTTTGATTTCAAGGTTGCTAAAGAAGAGAGGCTACTTCAGCTAAATGAATTGGAAGAGTTGAGGAATGAAGCCTATGATAGTGCCAGAATCTACAAATATAAAACAAAAAAATGGCATGATCAAAGAATTTTGAGGAGGGAATTCAAGGCGTGAGATCGCCCGTTATTCAACCCACCAAGACTCTTCCAGGAAGCTTAAATCAAAATGGGTGGAGGGATCAGCACGTAGTTTCAAGTATAACTTTTGGGGAAGTGACACTTAAAACCAGCAATCAAGAGGAATTCAAAGTTAATGGTCAGAGATTAAAGCACTACCTTGGGAGAATGTAAAGTGGAAGAGTGACTCTAGTTCCTCGAATGAAAATTGAAGAAATTTAACTATGGCGCTAAAGAAGTACGCCTAAAGACTAAAAATTGAGCAGCTTTGTGGAAGGCAATCCACATCAGTTTGTTTTAAGTTTTTCTTGTTATATATATATATTTTTTGTTTAAATTTCTAATAGCTTTGTGTAATTTTTATCTATTATCGATTGAAGAGTAGGTAACATTTTTTTAGTTTTTTACATGACAATAAGAAGGTGCAAAGTAGGGAACATTTCCATTAATCAAACTTCCAATCTGCAAAAGAGACAAAAAGGGGTAGTATACTCTTCTTGATTTTATTTAAATTTTGTCTCTGATATGGCATGATTGAAAGTTTGGGGGAATTTGAGTTTATTTTTGTGCTTAAATTTTAAATCGATGCATAATGAATGGAATGTGATGAATATTTGAAACAGGAAGATGAATTGAGTTGTACTGCCTTGATTGATTTGAATAAATTGAAATTGCCGTGAATTTGATTTTTAGGAGACCAAGCTGGTCAGCAACAACAATCCAAAAGTTGCAACCAAGAATGCCTGATGTGGAGACAATAAAAGTAGAAAAGAAAGTCGAAACAATGAAAAATGAGTCAGCCAATTAAAATAACTAGGAAAGAAAGAGCGTGTCGCGACATCCATTCCCGTCGTGACCACATTTCCCGTGTCGCAACAGTGTAAATTTTAGGTTGCGACAAGAACGGCCCAAACCTCAATAAAAATAGGTTTAAAACCTTTCATTTTGGGCGTCCCAACATTAAAAATAAAATTCATTGCAAATCATTAATTAAGAGGCTCAAAATTTAATGTCGCGACTCCCTATATCGCAATCATGACATCGAGCCTAACTTCCATTCAAATTTCCACTCACTTAATCTGTCCCCTTAACCTTCCCCACTTCTGCATCCATCGTTGGAATTCCAAACCCTAAAACCGTAAAGCTAACCAAGCCGAAATCACGAATCTTCACTCATGGCAGCAAACCAAGATGACATCGCCAACCTTAACAAACTGATCGGCGAAATCATGAGTGAAAATGTCGAAGCAATGGAAGAAGTTCAGTTGGAACCTCAACCTGGGGAAGAAATCAATGTCGAACAAGTAACCTAGCCAGAAGAAGATGAACAGCCAGAGAAAGAAGCAACAGAAGAAGACAAGGACTTCATTTCAAAAGAAGCTCAAGAATTGTGGAACAAGGTATTGGTTGACAAGGAATTTGTGTGTGAAAGGGGTTTTGGGAACTACTTCCCTCATTTTCAAGTAATAATAGAGAAAGAGTTTCGGGGATTATTCTGCGAGCATAAGGCGCTGTGGATTTTCGCCTCTCGCCAGTGGAGTTTTTACGCAAATATGGTGGGAATGAAGGAGGATTCAGTTTTATGTGAGAGGTGTTTGGGTGCCTTCGTGGATAGAAAGGATAAATGAAATGTGTTTAGATTGAGAGATTTGGCACGACAAGTATAAGAAGTTGGTAGAAAATCCAAACTATGAAAAGATACTAAATCGGTTGACTGGAGGAGAAGGAAAATGTGAGGTCACGAAGAAGAACCCCATCAAGCTATCATCAAAAGGGGGAGAGCCCTCACCGAAGAAGCAAAGGTTTGGTTTTACTTATGTTCTCGAGAATAGTTCCTACAAAACATCTGCTAAGTCGTGAGAATGAAGCCATCAGCTTTGTATGCCTTTTGAAAGGATGTTCTGAATACAGGCATTCGCTAGAAGAATCAATCGTAGGATACCACCACAAGAATAAGAGAGGGATCGATCCCTCACCCTACCACTATCACCATTTCTTTGTCTCTCGGGCAAAGGGTGAAGGGAAATCGGGAGGAAGAAGAGAGTCAAACCTTGGTTTCCTCTTACTCTAACAGGAGTGACAAAGGGACCTAAAGGAAAGAGGTAAAAGGAAGTGATGGTAGTAGATGTAGAAACAGAGCAGGAGATAAATGAAGGAAATGATATAAGAGAAATAAAGGAAGTGCTTACAACACCCCTTGGAAACAAGAAGAACCTTTCAGGAAGTCTAAACTCATCCTTCATTTCCAGAGGTGTCAGAATAATTGCTCGCACAAGGCAAGGATCTTAGGAGCAGAGAAGGAAATACTGAAATCATGGAAATGCTCAGAGCAATGAAAAGGGAGATGGAAGAGAGAGAACTTAAATGGGAAAGGCAGCAACAGATCAAAGAAGAATTTATGGAAGCTGCAGCCAGGAGAAAGGAGCAGATATGGGAGGAAAACTGGAGGATCAGAGAAGAAGAACACAAGGAAGAACTGAAGAAACAAGAAGAAAAGATGATGGAAAGAATAAAGACAAGCATGCAAGCATTTTATAATAATCAATTCAAAAGGATTGCTGATTTGCTGAACATACTAAAGAAGAAAGAGACAGAAATGGAGAATAACATGCTAAGGAAGATTGAGGGGTTCAAGCATTTATACAAGGAATTGTTCAAGGAGTTTGAGAGATTAATGAAGGATAGAGATCAGCGTTGAAGGACAATGATGAGTATAGAAGAAAAACCCCGGTTGGAGAGCTTGACTTGATTAATCGTAACTCTGCCTAAACTCCTAGAATGTGCTCCGAAGTTAGAAGGACAAGACCGTGGGAAGAGTAAGACACACCTGCATTAGTGTAGTGCAATCAAACAAAGGAAATATATAAAGGCAAAGAAATTCCCCCTGCATTCGAGAGACAAAAATATGAGATGAAATTTCAAAAGTTTGTGATAGGGCGAAAGCGTGGTGTGTATATATGTACGCCTATGTGCGCAAGTGCACGCGTCACTGGGCAATATATGTACCTAAGGTACCCATATCAATCCACGGATAAGTGTGTTGAATACGTAGATTGGCTCCTGAATATTATCTCGATGTGCTTTGAGTGACGCTATCATTGTCCGGGCTTGGGAACTAAACTAATCGTTCTTAATGAATCACCGTATCATGAGAGTAGGCTATGTCTCCCCGCCACTTTTGATGGATTACTTCTAAGAGAATTACTATTCAGTTTTATTTCATAACTTATTGATGACGGGGTGATCGTGCTTATGAGATACCCTCTCTCGAGGTGTATCCGCCTATCTCGCTAGTAGGGTTGAGTGTATCTCTACCTCAACTCGATACTCCGAAACGCTTAAATGTTCTAACCTTAATCGCCACCCTCGGGATCGGAATATCTCTATTTACGAATCGGCCAGAGGTTGCTCTATTGAATCCTGGTCATCCTCATCTCTCGAATCTCGGATATCCAGCACAATCATGCCAATGTTGGCCAAACATCACCATGTAGATAAATCACAGATATAGAGCAGATACTAACAGGTCATAAACAACTGAATAATATGAAATATGAATCTTTAATCCATCTGATCATGACCAGGGGTTCTTAACACCCTAGATATAAATCCTAGAACATACTTAATGTGAGTACACAAATATTTAATTTATAAAACATTAGTACTTATAAGAAAGAAAGAAAATACAAAGTAGTCTCTTCTTGGGATCTGATCATTTGTTGTTACGATTTAGGTGCTCTCCTTCGTACGATCTCTGATGCCCCGAATTTTGGTCCCCTTTTTGCTTTTAATGATGGAGAGGCGAATCGCGGCGCGTCGATGATTAAGTGCCCTTGATAGGGTGTCCAGGAATCAACAATATTTGTTTCACATGTTCCTCTTCTTGAGTAAAATCAAACTCTTGAAGTATAGTGGTCTAGGGTCGAACACAGGGGTGGGTTTTCTTCGTCTGAATGATTTGAGTGAAGTCGAAAATGGTGAATTTTGTTTGGATTTTAGGTTTTTAGTAAAGCAGTGGTGTATGGTGGGTTGCAGGATGAAAATAAAATGAATAAAAATGTAAAGAGAACTCCTTGAAGTGTCGGACTCTTTTGGATTCGGGTTCTAAAGTTCGAGGGTCCCAGGGTTTTATTTCCTCGCGTTAGGAAAATGACTATAGTCATTTCGAGCGGATCTTCGTTAGCTTTTAAAAACTAAACCCTATGATTTCCCTTTTGAAAGATGGCATTTAGCAATTTATTCATGGTCCCAGAGACAGTGAAAACCACCTCCGAACTCATACTTACATTAACAAATAGGAGCAACTAATGGATATCATTGGATCTAGTATTAAGCATCAATGAACCTGGGTGCCAAATCTTGGTCGATCAAGATGCACCTAAGAGATTTGAACCTAGAGTGAAGGTTAGGAGCATAAATGCCCATAAATGTGTGCGTTAAGAAACAGAGGACCAACAGTTACCTTCGTAGCCCGCCCAGCAGCCTTCTGCTTCAAGGAGGAAGGGCCTTAGCCAAACATCCTCTGAGTTGTCATCCTCAGAGGGGTGTTTGGACGGTCGAGAAATAAGGGAGAAAAGGAAGCGGGAAGCTGGAGAGAAAAAGCGAGTGAAAGGCTTTGCCTAGAAATTTTATCGGTTCAGCTAATGGTACTTGGCTTGGGGATTTGTAGCCAACCCAGCACCATATTACAAAATAACCTCGAATATTCTTACAATCAGGGCAAGGAAGAAAAACAAAAGAGACCAAAAGCCCAGGCTCAAGCAGGCGGCGGGACTTGGGCGGGAACGGTCTTGTGACGGGAGGAAATTTCAGTGCTCGATTTCCTTGTAAGCTCCACTTTCTTGCATTTTCTGCTCTTCTTTCCTTCATGGTATCTGATTTGTAATGTTGAGTTTGACTCGAATTCTTCATGCTTGGATCGGCTGACAATTTTGGCACGATGCTTCATAAGCGCAAAATTTGCCACAAAATGCGATCGGTAGAATACTTGGGGGACCTTAATGTGCAAATCGGTTAATTAAGAATGATTAGTATACAAAAGCACTCAAAACCTATAATAAATAGGGTTCAAAATAGCACTTTTGATTTAATCCCGCGTCGCGGCGTTGCAACATCCACTGACGTTGCGCTTGTTGACTTCTATCTTTGTTGTGACGTCATAGCGTTGGGCGTCCGCGGCGTTGGGACACGGTTGGGCGTCGCGGCGTTCTGCGACTCTTTGCACTTGACTCTACGCTCCCAATGCTCCGATAAGCGCGTTCCACCTGCATTCGCACAAGTACTCATCGAATGCTCGGGCTATAGAAATGCTCATTTAAATATAAAATGAAGCTAAAATCGTAAGACAGATGCGAGTATGACATGAGTGTTTTAGGCACTCATCACACCCTCAAACTTAGCTTCTTGCTTGTCCCCCAGCGAGGCGACTCTAAAAGCTGGACACACGACCCACGTTTATGCTTTAACACTAGAATTACTTAATTGCACATGATGATAGACAGAGGATCAAATTGGACTGACTCAAACTTTTGCCACTTTGTTCGAATTTCAAGGGATTCGCAAGGGTGTTCGACTTTCGAAAGAATTAGATTGCACTCGGTGTAGTTGACGCGTGCCTCAATCTCAGAGTGATGATAACAACTCCCGAGGACCCTATGTGTGCATTGAATAAATGACCTCTAGCCTCTTCCAAGGTTCCGCCCCAAACTTGAGTTCAGCTCACCTAGTTGGGAGGGAATCTAACTACGGAAGGATAGGAATGCAGATTTTCATTCTTGAACATACTACTCAAAACGAGGAAAACAAAGCTGTGCCCAGTAAGTTTATGTTAAGTGTTCATGTAGCGGGGATCAGCTGGTGACTCCTCACCAGTTGGTTAAGGGCCTTAGGGCATTCGAGTTCCCAGCAGACGTCACCCCGCACACTCAACTAAACCTAAGGGCCCTAAGTTTGTGGGAAACTCCCATCTTGTCCCTTGTAACGAGCGGTGAAGTCGATGACTTCGGCCAGGTTGGCGCTCGGGCATTGGGCTTTGAAGGCCCTGATTTGTGCAGAGTGATTCCAGGTTGAAAGATCCCACTTATTCTATTTCTATATATATATATATATACTTTTTTTTTTTTTCATTTTGGGCTCGAGGCCATCCTCTTTTTATTTACGATTGTCCACGTCTCTTTGGTGTTTAGAGACTCCTAAGGTTTGTTGAACTTTAGTAGTCGGGCTCGGCATCTAGGCATACCCTAGAGGTCATCTGTGTGTGAGTGTAATAGGCTCATTGAGAAATAGTTTCTTGAATATCCGGAGGTGATTCGCTTATGCCTCCCACGCTGTTGACCTAATTCAGAGGCAGTAAACATCCTACGAATCCTTTCTTGAGATATACTCTATTTTCCATGATAATAGTGGACTCGGGCCAAAAGTGATCCTCGACTCTCAACATGGTAGCACACACACAAACTACCTAAACACGAAACAACTAAACATAGAGATGATCTACCAAAAACAAAAACAGAAACTAAACTAAAGCACAATTACGAAAATAAAAATAACCATCACAAAACTATACTAATCTAATAAAAACCTGATCACCACCCACACCCCCCAAACAAAAGTAACCAGTGTCCCCACTGGCAATAAAAGAACAGGAGCGAGTTAAGGGAACTCCCCTGGTGATCGGATGTGTCACTGCGGTGGTGGCGGTGGCAGCTGGTGGAGTGCGAGAAGCTGGGCAAGCTGGGCCTGGAGGGACTGCTGCTGTTGGAGAATAGTCTTTGGTTGGCAGGCATGCGCATGTCATTGAAGGGCCTCCATGTCCTAGGTAAGGAGGACTCGGTGCTCATGCGTCTCGTCCCAAAAGGCGTCAAAACGGTCAGTGAGAGCGAGCACCCGGTCCTTAAGATTAGGTGTAGGACTAGATGGAGCCGCCCCTGAGGTCTGTGGTGGTGGAGGTGGCGGATGAGTGGAGGACTGCCCAATGTCACCCTGGGGATCGCCCAAGAGTCCAAAACGGGCCTGATAGTCGTGGAGCTCCTCCTCGTTCGAGGGCTCATGGCTCAATTCATATGCCCCCTCAGGTCGTGGTACACCTGGTTTGTCTCACTTTACCGATATAACCTTAATTGGGTGTAGCCACGCCTCGTTGTCATCTAAGGGTACCCCGACGCGTTTGCATAGGCCATATATAAGGAAAGGGTGCCCCAAGTTCATTTTAGCGTCCCGGTTATGGAGGATGGCATCCTCACATAGCATGACATCGAGCGGAATATCTGGTGATGGCATAGTTGAGCAAGGCACGCTTGGCAGTCACCTCACACACGTTCGTCGTCGGAATGAGACACGACGTGATGAAGTGCCAGACTTTGGGGATATAGGCCAAATGCCCAGCCTTGGAAGTGGGCGTGCCCGCATCATTGAGCTTCCGCTCGCCGCCGTTTAATGAGGGCCGAATGACCTCGGGGTAATCGGGAAGGCTCGTGGAGAAGCCGATTGAAGACTGCAGAGACAAGATCAAGATTATAAAGCGGTTGATAGACTCCGTAGCTGAAGTCTACCAACCGCTACCGGACCGCTTCTTGATGACATAGAGGCGAGGTTGGTGTAGAATTCGCCTTATACTCATCATGTTTGGGCGAGGAGTGGTTGGCAAAGTCTGCCATCCCTTAGTCGCAATAGTCTTTCCCCAAAGGAAATCGTCGGGGTGGTGGAAATATACTCTTTGATAAAGGACGGTTCTTACAGAGGATGGTCTTAGAGATTGATCGTGACACCCTCGTTGACAAACCTCGTGATGTCGAAGTCGGGACGGAGTCCTCAACGGCACGACCAGGTTAGTAGGCAACTACGCCTCTTGCAGACATTGGTGCAAGGAGAATCCTAGGCGCCTGGGTCTAAGAATTGGCACTATAGCCAAATGGCACCAAAGGGGCCACACCCGGATAGTCTAGACAATATGTCGAGCACCTAAGGTGCACTATGAAAACTAAGACCGAATTTGCAAACAAGGATGTAGACACAAACCCTAGGGAAAACTAAAGAACCTGCTTAGGCTGACGAGGACCTAATGGAGGACTAGACTACTTGAGTTGAGGCGACAATGCATGGTGTGGAGAGCGCGGGACAGGGGACGGGGGAGATGGTAGTGTGGTGAAGAATGGGCGAGGTAGCACGAGGCGCGAGGTGGTCGGAGGGACAGCTGGGTGGTCTTGAGTGGTGTGAGTGGATTCAGGCAGGGTGTGTGTTTGTGTGGTGATAGTAATGATGGGGTGCGATGGGGTTTAGGCAAGGAGGAAGGGGTAGGACGAAATGAAGTAAATTGGCCTTAGCGAGGCAGCGTCGTGTGCCGAATGCAACATCGCGATGTTCCAGAGAGTGAAGCAGCCAACGTCGCAATGTTGAGACTCAACGTTGCAATGTTCCAGAGAGTGGTTAAAACCAACGTCGCGACATTGAGAACCAAGATTTACTCATTCGAGAGAAGGGAAAAAATGGCGTCACGGCGTTTGAGATCAGCGTCGCGGCGTTAGAAGGAGTCCTAATCGGCTCATAGCGTCGAGATCCAACGTCACGACGTTCGGAGGGAAGTAGCGGCGTCGCGGCGTTGAGGCAATATTCTTGACGTTACGAGAGAAGGCTTTGAATGTAGAAATTTTTAATAAAATGCTGAGGTATGATATACCCCCATAGACGGTGGTGACCCCTTGCAGCACCAGTGGTTTCTCGGCGTATCCTCCACGTTACTTTCGGGTCACCGAGCCACGAAAAGCGAGACAACCAAAGATAAACCCGATTATGGGAAGAAAGCGAAAGCCAAGCCAGAATTAACGCCATGATAAAAATTAGACTACGAAAGAAAAGTTCAAGAAAGCTTAGGTTGCCTCCCGAGAAGGCGCTATGTTTAATGTCGTTAAGCAGCGGCGAAATCTGATGTGCGGGAACTTGAGAGCTCGTATGATCGTTCTGTCGCCGTCGATGTGTTCAATGGAATGGTGCCGCCTCCAGCATGGAACTACGCCCCCAATGTAAACTCAACCGTTGTGTGTTAACTTTGAATGTTCGTTTCTCTGGATGCGTAACCTTTGCCCCTCCATGTGGGAAAACTTTGGTCAGCTGAGTCAGACCATCTAGACTTGATTTCAGGAAAAATTTTGAGCGGGAATTAAGCAAGGCACACATTTGCCCATACCGAATTCCTTTAAATTAATATGTCTGTCGTGCGGTTTTGTCCTTTCCTTGTAAATGCGAGCATTCTCATAA